>JZKD02S1633984.1:31767-59027 GCA_000966675.3 Picea glauca | reverse complement strand
GAATCCTTCAATAAATATCCTATAGTAGCCTGCAAGACCCATGAATGATATCACCTCTGACAAATTATTTGGCGTTGACCATTCTCTAATGGCTTCTATCTTATCAGGATCCACTGTTATCCCATCCTTTTAAATGATATGTCCTAAATAATGAATTTTCTTTTGATAAAATGAGCACTGTATCAATTTTGCGTACAAATGATGCTCCCTTAATACTTGCAACACCATCCTCAAATGATGTTCATGCTCTTCTTTTGACTTGGAATATACAAGGATTTCATCCAAAAAGACAATGACAAACTTGTCTAAATAATCTCGGAAAACACCTTTCATTAAGCACATGAAAACAACTGGTGCATTTGACAACCCAAATGGCACCACTATGAACTCATAATGACCATACCTTGTCCTGAAGGTGGAGTTGCTGATATCTTCCTCTTTAATACTTACCTAATGGTATCCTGACCTGAGATCTATCTTTCAAAATATTTTTGAATCCTTCAGTTGATTAAAGAGATCATCAATCCTTGGCAGAGGATACTTGTTCTTCACAGTTACCTTATTCAATTGTATGAAATCAATGCACAATCTTAATGTCCCATATTTCTTCTTCATGAACAAGACTGGGGCACCCCAAGGTAAAACACTTGGGCGTATATACCCCTTCTTCAAAAGTTCTTCAAGCTACATGTGTAACTCCATCTCTGGTGTACTCATTCTGTAAGGAGTCTTTGACACTGGAGCCGCTCCAGGCATTAAATTTATAGAGAAATCCATATCTCTCTTTGGGGGTATTCCTGGTACCTCCTTGAACACATCTTCAAAATCTTCTAGGACTGCATGATCTTCCAAATTTGGCACCTTATCTTTAGGCGTCTCTTCCATATGTGCTGCAAATATTTGACACCCTTTTCTGTAACATTTCTTCAACTGCAATGCTGAAATTTCTCTGATGGTTACTACCCTGGGAATTCCCTACACTTTCCTTAGGCTCTCTTCCTCATCTAGGTAAGTAAATTCCTTGTTATGACAGTCTAGGATAACATGATGTTGATCCAACCAATCCATCCCAATTAAGCATTAATAAGAACCTAAAGGAAAGATTTTCAAATATGCCTTGGTGTTCAGTCCGTTCATTTCCATAAGACATGATTTAACCATCTCATTAACTTTTCTTTTGGTTCCAGTATCCATCTACACCAACCAATATTTTCCATTCTTTCTTCTTGGCAAATGAAAACTTTCCACCATCTTAGGATTTATATAACTATGACTATCTCTTGAATCAAATAAAATAGCTATGGTTTAGTTGTTGATCATAGCTTCCACTTCAATCATATGTGACTGATACTTTGCTTGTTTGTTATCCAAGGTTGCATAGATCCTTGGTACATTTCTACTCATGTCCTCCATTGTTTTAGCCTGTTGTACATTGTGAATGACCCTCACTTTTTCACCTCTGTGGGGACAATCTCTGAACATATGATATCATTTAGAACCCCAACATTGAATAGGTGGTTTCCTTGGCCTTTGACCCCCTGCCTCAATCTCTCTAGGTTCTCTACAAATTGGTTGTCCCTGAGTATTATTTCTAAAGAATGGTGGCTTAGCTCCCTTCTTCCTATGATCCATCTTGAACTTATTTTTGTCTTCCCAAGATTTTTGGAAAGTTGGCCTTTATTTTTTCTGATCATATAGGCATTTAGCTCGCCTTATGGTCTCCTCCAATGTCTTGGGATCATAATATTGCATTTTTTCACTGATGAATAATGGAAATCCACTCAAATACCTCTGAATATTAAGTGTCTCATCCTTGATGAAGGAGACATACTTCAACAGTTCTAAAAACCTTCTCTCATATTCATCTATGGTCATACTCCCAAGCTTGAGTTTGAAGAACTCTTTCATTTTCTTGTCATAATATCTCTTAGCCAAGTATTTCTTCTCAAAATAATTCTTGAATTCCCTCCAAGTAACACTTTTCTCTTTAATGTGCTGTATCTGCACAAGCTGATCCCACCACATGGATGGATTTCCCTTGATTTTATAGATGCAAATTCCACCTTTTGCATAAGAATAATAATTATGAAATTGAAAATACTTTCTCATGCCCAACAACCATGTCTTTTCATATTCATCCTTCTTGTGCTCACCATCAAATGTAGGAGTTTTGATTTTGTTCATTTCTCCTCATAGATCATACACCCTAGACCCCTTATTCTTCCTTACAGGGGATGGGCTTAATCTTCTATGTAATCTCTTATTGGAATGCCTCGGGGAGTGGTGGTGATGTCTTCTTACACTCCTTGCTCTTCTTTTCTCATCAGGAGGCCCGTGACTTCCAGATTTGCTTGAGCCACTCTCCTTATCCAATTTATTTTCTATTTTGTTCAAGCTCTATATTAACTTCATGTTGAAGTCATCTTGTTTCTCCCTGGCTCTCATAAGCCTTTCATTATCATATTTATGGCTTTGGACATCCTTCTGTAAATTTGTAATGGTCTCTACCATATTCATGTTTTCATCCCTTCCTTCTCCATGTCCATTGGAGTTTGTTCCTTCAATTCCCAAATGGACATCCATCCCTCTGATTTCATATTCTTGGTTGTAATTCCCTTATGCCTCTTCCATTACTATGGATTATGTGTTGATCCTGATATGATCTAGTTGTTGTTAACTCTGCAAAATGTGTAGCCAACAAAACTTTGTCATGCTAACTGTTTCAACTATTTCATGAAAATATGAACCATTCTGATTAAATATTATATATCAAAATTATTTCTTCTGAATTTATGGAAAATTGAATTTACTGATCAATTTTTTGGGTGGATATTTAGATTCCACTGTCCAATACCTTTCCAATGCCTTCTCCCATGCTCAATTCCGAGTCTTGAGCAGAAAGTTGTGGTTATTTGAAAATTGTCCATTAATTTTTCTGTTCATTTTTCAGCTTAGCGCAAATCTGCGCTGTAATTATGTAATTTCACACCTAATCCATTGGAGTTTTTGTAGAATCTCAATTGAGTTTATTCATATACATATTATGGACACTCTGTGCAAGTTTCACCTTTTTTCTGGTTTCCGGGCTGCTAGTTACAGCCTGTTGAAGTTCTAGGCCAAAATATAATATTGTAACTGGTATGCTATAGGTACCTTCTTTTACATTTGGAACATTTTTAACATGCCTAGAAATTTAATTTAGCTCTGGGACTGTCTTCTATGGTTCAATATATTTCCATTGACTGCTCCTATGCCTCAATCAGATTCTGGAGTAGAAAGTTATCACTCTTTGAAGTTATATGGGTCTTAAATTTTACCCTCCATTGTTTGTGTTGTAACTTTCTCATAAAAGCTCCATTTGATGAACGATTTACACCATTAGAAAGCTCTCTCTGGTATCTTTTATTTGAGCTGCAAAGACAAAATGTGCCTTGGAACACTCTGTTCTCATGGTTTTTGAGTACCTAAAAATGCTCTTAACGACCTCAAAAACATGCTTAAAAAGATGACATTCAAATGATATAAGACGTCGCAGAAAATCGTTGGTTTTCTGCTGTTGTTCACCATCTAAACGACTTCACATGCACAAATTTCAACCTGTACACATATTTAACATGAACAACAACACCACAAGGTAAATTGTGCTCCGCGAACCTTTAACCACTATGCATCACTTCTTTGTCACACCAATCACTTGCGCGCACTACTTTTGTGTCGCACACCAATATCCACGACACACAGTTTTGGTTCTTGCACTATTACCTATTGCGCGTAGTTTTTGTATCGCGCGGTGATATTTCGTGTGCATTTTAGTCTACACATTTCTCCATGCCAAATTTTAGTATGCCCCTAGCACGCGCCAATAGTCTGCGCGCACCGTTTACTACATTGTCGTGGGACAACATATACCCACATTGTGCATGCAACAACCAAATTCCTTTGCACTCTGCCAATACTGTGCACACTTCGCGTGCCATTATTATGTGTTTCCACACTACGTGCACCTGATTATGTGTATTCACACCGCGCAATGATAAATTTAGCGCGTGCACTCGCACACCAACATTTTTTCGCGTGACACAAAAATTTACTGCGCGCACCCGCACACCAATAGTTTTCCGCGCAGTGCCAAAATTTAGTGCATGCATACGCACACCAATGTTTTTTGCACGACACCAAATTTTTACATATCATAATATTTTTACTACGCAACATGCATTTTAGTGCACCCACTTGTGCACACTCATTTTTATGCAAATCAATTCCTCGTGAATTCCGCTGCAGAAATTGGGGCTTTTGCTTAACTTTTTTCCAATTTCTACCATAGACATTCTGCAACTATGAAATTTGTTCAATTTCACCCTGATAACACCAATTCAACCTATGAAACAAAAAATCATTGTGGGTTGACATTTCTGGATTTTTTTTTTCCCAAATTCAATTCACAAATTGAGAATTTTATTTACTAATCTTGCTCCATCTGTCATGGCTTCACTGTAACTTCAAATTCGACCCATTCCAGGTCTGAATTTGCTAGAACATATATTAAATCAATAATATCTCACCACTTGGCCGAATTTATCTATTTCCCATGAATTTAACAATAGAAATTGGGGATTTTTCCCAATTCCACCCAATTGTTGTTTCTTTTTTACCATGGATGCTCTACAAAATGAAATTTGGCCACCTCAAAATAAATCCTCTGTAACATTTCACTTCGCTCAATTTACTCGACCCATATAGGCCCAGTGTTGAAAAATGAAGCTCTGATACCATGTTGTAACATCCCTGACCACCCAGGCTAGGCCACAATACACGAGAGAACAATCTCGTTCTCTCTGCGGAACATACTGTAACATACCCAACATCAAACTGAACTATGCCACATAAATTTTTCAAACTGCATGCAATTAAAATATATGCACACATAACTCTTACAGAAGCTTTATATATAAAATGTAAAAAAATAAATACATTATGTAAAATCATGAATTCATACTGAAATAAAAGTAAACATAGACATGCATCATATACAGAAAATACCCATAAACATACAGACAGTTATAACCATGCATAAGATAAACCCATAAAACAAAACACATAAATAACAATGCAACATGTAATTTTATCACACATTTTACACTTATCTTGGTAAGAATATCATCAACTAGGTGAAGACCTTCCACGAACCTCCTAGCCTTACAATACACTACTTATCACTCTCAGCAATGGGTCACCCTCGAGCTGGGACTAAACTCTACACGGGTAAAGGGATTCCTAACCAGGCTAATGGCTCATAGAAAACATGAAAGACTTCGGCACACGTGCTCACTGAACTAACAACCTACAGTCCCTCATTCCCCACATGCCTGTCCCACCCCAGGAAGTGTGGCCCTTCTCTTCTCAACAGTCCTTCGACTGCCCCACTTCCTTTCCGAGCTTCAGCAACATGCTGGACATAAAGTCTCAAAGCCCTGTAGTTGTAGTTTAACACCTTCAGGAAATCAATTCCCAACAATTCTTTCACCCATAGAGAATGCTCATGGGCCTGACAACCCGCCTCTTCAATATCCCACGGGTCTGACAACCCGCTTATTTAGTCCATCTCCCAATCTAATCGGCTACACAAACACTTATGGTTATGGATCCAAGTTCAGGTACAGTGATAGGAATTTACGGAAGATAGCTGACTGAGTAAGTGATCATGGAACAATCAATGAATGATGGAAGGAATGATGGATGAATCCCCCCAAAAATAAACTAAGTCCCAACAATATGTATGCATGTCCCCAACTTGACACTTGTCATGTTGGGAGCTACTTTGGCCCACTTGTCCCCAACTTTGGAACTTAGGATCAAATAATTATCCATACTTTATACTTAAAGAAATATTAATATAATATTCCTTTTTTGGCTTAAGCTCCCTAGCTTATCCCCTTTTCCTTAACTTTTATCCCCCACCCTTTCCCTAACTAGTGGAGTTTATTCCCCCATACTATTTTATCGTGGTTTGTCTGCGCGCATCGATGTATTTTATATTAATTATGAGAGTTATACAAAAATAGGTGCACTAGCCTTTAACATCTATGTTCTTCAGCCTAATCATCATAAAACAGGCTCACTAGCCTATAAAACATAACATATGGACAACGACTCACTGGCCTCAATATCACGTGCACTTAAGATGCTATGCGCGATATCCTGGAATGTGCACACTTCATCATTTTACTGCGCAGTACATGCGCCCACTATGCCATGAAAGGTGCATACAAAAATGATATCAAATAACTCAACAACTTAAGTACATTTTTCATCTTACATTTACAATTGGGTTCGGCCTAGGGATATTACATGAAGACTTATCCGGGATGTTTTATATGTCTTTCTCTTAGGGTTGAATGAATTGTTAAGTCATCTTCAGAATCTACCATAAATGTTCTAATTAGATCTTTGAAAGCATGGTCCATCACTCCTAATTGGAATGTCGTGATTGTAATATTTAATCCAAATGAAATTTGAACATAAAAAAATGTTACCCATGGTATTATAAATTCATTTTTTGGTCGATCTCCTTCAACTACAAGAACTTGATTATATCTTGAAAATCCATCCAACATGGACATCAGTGCAGAACTAGTGAAGTGTTGCAACAACATATCCATATTGAGGAGAAAATAGTTATCTTTAATGCTTCATTGCTTGATATATTTTAAGAAAAATAAAGGAGTATTTATCCATTCTTATTTCTTACCATCACAGTATTTGAAATCCATTTTGAATGTCTGATTGAAAAATTAAACCAACCATTTTTAGTTTTTCTAGCTCTATCTTCACTAGAGGCTTTATCTTGGGATTTATCATTCTCAATTTTTGTTTAGAAGGTTTTGATCCTTATTTTAGTGGTATAATATGTTGGAATATAGATATATCATATTGCTTTAATTCATCATAAATCCAATAAAATATGTCCTGAAATTCTTTGAACAACTGAGTATATTGATCAATTTTTTCAGTGGTGCAACTAGTACCAAGATTTATATACTTTGGATAATCAAGAGTGCTAATATTATTTTTTTGTGTTTCTTGAACCTTCCTAATAGATGGTTCTTCTTTCAGATCTAGGATATTCATCTGATATTTTCTTGTAAAAATAGACTCCAAGCTGACATAGTTCTTAGTAACGAATATAAAATTATGATCACCAATTTCCTTTTAAGTATTTTGGTTCTCTTCTGAATCATCTAATAACATCGAGTCTTTATTGATGAGGAAGATTGAAATATGTTCATCATTTTCAAAAACTTGCAAATATTCTTTATTATCAGGTATTGAAGGCCAACATTTTTTTTTACATGAAAAGTATCTTGATTCTGTGAATCATCTGAATTGAAAAGAGACACATATATTGACGATGAATCAAATTTTTTATTCTTATTTCGAGGGATGAAAGATTTATTGAAATAATTAAAATAATCCATGATTTTACATACTCTTCTTGCATTATGTTTCAATTTTTCTTTCTTTATTCTATGCTTCTTCTTGATATGACTGATAATGAATTATGAGTAATCAATTACCACCAAATTTTCTACTTTCATTTGAGGGGAAATAATCATTCCTTGAATCAATGTTTCATATTCNGAATCCTTCAATAAATATCCTATAGTAGCCTGCAAGACCCATGAATGATATCACCTCTGACAAATTATTTGGCGTTGACCATTCTCTAATGGCTTCTATCTTATCAGGATCCACTGTTATCCCATCCTTTTAAATGATATGTCCTAAATAATGAATTTTCTTTTGATAAAATGAGCACTGTATCAATTTTGCGTACAAATGATGCTCCCTTAATACTTGCAACACCATCCTCAAATGATGTTCATGCTCTTCTTTTGACTTGGAATATACAAGGATTTCATCCAAAAAGACAATGACAAACTTGTCTAAATAATCTCGGAAAACACCTTTCATTAAGCACATGAAAACAACTGGTGCATTTGACAACCCAAATGGCACCACTATGAACTCATAATGACCATACCTTGTCCTGAAGGTGGAGTTGCTGATATCTTCCTCTTTAATACTTACCTAATGGTATCCTGACCTGAGATCTATCTTTCAAAATATTTTTGAATCCTTCAGTTGATTAAAGAGATCATCAATCCTTGGCAGAGGATACTTGTTCTTCACAGTTACCTTATTCAATTGTATGAAATCAATGCACAATCTTAATGTCCCATATTTCTTCTTCATGAACAAGACTGGGGCACCCCAAGGTAAAACACTTGGGCGTATATACCCCTTCTTCAAAAGTTCTTCAAGCTACATGTGTAACTCCATCTCTGGTGTACTCATTCTGTAAGGAGTCTTTGACACTGGAGCCGCTCCAGGCATTAAATTTATAGAGAAATCCATATCTCTCTTTGGGGGTATTCCTGGTACCTCCTTGAACACATCTTCAAAATCTTCTAGGACTGCATGATCTTCCAAATTTGGCACCTTATCTTTAGGCGTCTCTTCCATATGTGCTGCAAATATTTGACACCCTTTTCTGTAACATTTCTTCAACTGCAATGCTGAAATTTCTCTGATGGTTACTACCCTGGGAATTCCCTACACTTTCCTTAGGCTCTCTTCCTCATCTAGGTAAGTAAATTCCTTGTTATGACAGTCTAGGATAACATGATGTTGATCCAACCAATCCATCCCAATTAAGCATTAATAAGAACCTAAAGGAAAGATTTTCAAATATGCCTTGGTGTTCAGTCCGTTCATTTCCATAAGACATGATTTAACCATCTCATTAACTTTTCTTTTGGTTCCAGTATCCATCTACACCAACCAATATTTTCCATTCTTTCTTCTTGGCAAATGAAAACTTTCCACCATCTTAGGATTTATATAACTATGACTATCTCTTGAATCAAATAAAATAGCTATGGTTTAGTTGTTGATCATAGCTTCCACTTCAATCATATGTGACTGATACTTTGCTTGTTTGTTATCCAAGGTTGCATAGATCCTTGGTACATTTCTACTCATGTCCTCCATTGTTTTAGCCTGTTGTACATTGTGAATGACCCTCACTTTTTCACCTCTGTGGGGACAATCTCTGAACATATGATATCATTTAGAACCCCAACATTGAATAGGTGGTTTCCTTGGCCTTTGACCCCCTGCCTCAATCTCTCTAGGTTCTCTACAAATTGGTTGTCCCTGAGTATTATTTCTAAAGAATGGTGGCTTAGCTCCCTTCTTCCTATGATCCATCTTGAACTTATTTTTGTCTTCCCAAGATTTTTGGAAAGTTGGCCTTTATTTTTTCTGATCATATAGGCATTTAGCTCGCCTTATGGTCTCCTCCAATGTCTTGGGATCATAATATTGCATTTTTTCACTGATGAATAATGGAAATCCACTCAAATACCTCTGAATATTAAGTGTCTCATCCTTGATGAAGGAGACATACTTCAACAGTTCTAAAAACCTTCTCTCATATTCATCTATGGTCATACTCCCAAGCTTGAGTTTGAAGAACTCTTTCATTTTCTTGTCATAATATCTCTTAGCCAAGTATTTCTTCTCAAAATAATTCTTGAATTCCCTCCAAGTAACACTTTTCTCTTTAATGTGCTGTATCTGCACAAGCTGATCCCACCACATGGATGGATTTCCCTTGATTTTATAGATGCAAATTCCACCTTTTGCATAAGAATAATAATTATGAAATTGAAAATACTTTCTCATGCCCAACAACCATGTCTTTTCATATTCATCCTTCTTGTGCTCACCATCAAATGTAGGAGTTTTGATTTTGTTCATTTCTCCTCATAGATCATACACCCTAGACCCCTTATTCTTCCTTACAGGGGATGGGCTTAATCTTCTATGTAATCTCTTATTGGAATGCCTCGGGGAGTGGTGGTGATGTCTTCTTACACTCCTTGCTCTTCTTTTCTCATCAGGAGGCCCGTGACTTCCAGATTTGCTTGAGCCACTCTCCTTATCCAATTTATTTTCTATTTTGTTCAAGCTCTATATTAACTTCATGTTGAAGTCATCTTGTTTCTCCCTGGCTCTCATAAGCCTTTCATTATCATATTTATGGCTTTGGACATCCTTCTGTAAATTTGTAATGGTCTCTACCATATTCATGTTTTCATCCCTTCCTTCTCCATGTCCATTGGAGTTTGTTCCTTCAATTCCCAAATGGACATCCATCCCTCTGATTTCATATTCTTGGTTGTAATTCCCTTATGCCTCTTCCATTACTATGGATTATGTGTTGATCCTGATATGATCTAGTTGTTGTTAACTCTGCAAAATGTGTAGCCAACAAAACTTTGTCATGCTAACTGTTTCAACTATTTCATGAAAATATGAACCATTCTGATTAAATATTATATATCAAAATTATTTCTTCTGAATTTATGGAAAATTGAATTTACTGATCAATTTTTTGGGTGGATATTTAGATTCCACTGTCCAATACCTTTCCAATGCCTTCTCCCATGCTCAATTCCGAGTCTTGAGCAGAAAGTTGTGGTTATTTGAAAATTGTCCATTAATTTTTCTGTTCATTTTTCAGCTTAGCGCAAATCTGCGCTGTAATTATGTAATTTCACACCTAATCCATTGGAGTTTTTGTAGAATCTCAATTGAGTTTATTCATATACATATTATGGACACTCTGTGCAAGTTTCACCTTTTTTCTGGTTTCCGGGCTGCTAGTTACAGCCTGTTGAAGTTCTAGGCCAAAATATAATATTGTAACTGGTATGCTATAGGTACCTTCTTTTACATTTGGAACATTTTTAACATGCCTAGAAATTTAATTTAGCTCTGGGACTGTCTTCTATGGTTCAATATGTTTCCATTGACTGCTCCTACGCCTCAATCAGATTCTGGAGTAGAAAGTTATCACTCTTTGAAGTTATATGGGTCTTAAATTTTACCCTCCATTGTTTGTGTTGTAACTTTCTCATAAATGCTCCATTTGATGAACCATTTACACCATTAGAAAGCTCTCTCTGGTATCTTTTATTTGAGCTGCAAAGACAGAATGTGCCTTGGAACACTCTGTTCTCATGGTTTTTGAGTACCTAAAAATGCTCTTAACGACCTCAAAAACGTGCTTAAAAAGATGACATTCAAATGATATAAGACGTCGCAGAAAATCGTTGGTTTTCTACTGTTGTTCACCATCTAAACGACTTCACATGCACAAATTTCAACCTGTACACATATTTAACATGAACAACAACACCACAAGGTAACTTGTGCTCCGCGAACCTTTAACCACTATGCATCACTTCTTTGTCACACCAATCACTTGCGCGCACTACTTTTGTGTCGCACGCCAATATCCACCACGCACAGTTTTGGTTCTTGCACTATTACCTATTGCGCGCAGTTTTTGTATCACGCGATGATATTTCGTGTGCATTTTAGTCTACACATTGCTCCATGCCAAATTTTAGTATGCCCCTAGCACGCGCCAATAGTCTGCGTGCACCGTTTACTACATTGTCGTGGGACAACATATACCCACATTGTGCATGCAACAACCAAATTCCTTTGCACTCTGCCAATACTGTGCACACTTCGTGTGCCATTATTATGTGTGTCCACACTACGTGCACCTGATTATGTGTATTCACACCGCGCAATGATAAATTTAGCGCGTGCACTCGCACACCAACATTTTTTCGCGTGACACCAAAATTTACTGCGCGCACCAGCACACCAACAGTTTTCCGCGCGGTGCCAAAATTTAGTGCATGCATACGCACACCGATGTTTTTTACACGACACCAAATTTTTACATATCACAATATTTTTACTACGCAACATGCATTTTAGTGCACCCACTTGTGCACACTCATTTTTATGCAAATCAATTCCTCGTGAATTTCGTTGCAGAAATTGGGGCTTTTGCTTAACTTTTTTCCAATTTCTACCATAGACATTCTGCAACTATGAAATTTGTTCAATTTCACCTTGATAACACCAATTCAACCTATGCAACAAAAAATCATTGTGGGTTGACATTTCTGGATTTTTTTTTTCCCAAATTCAATTAACAAATTGAGAATTTTATTTACTAATCTTGCTCCATCTGTCATGGCTTCACTGTAACTTCAAATTCGACCCATTCCAGGTCTGAATTTGATAGAACATATATTAAATCAATAATATCTCACCACTTGGCCTAATTTATCTATTTCCCATCAATTTAACAATAGAAATTGGGGATTTTTCCCAATTCCACCCAATTGTTGTTTCTTTTTTACCATGGATGCTCTACAAAATGAAATTTGGCCACCTCGAAATAAATCCTCTGTGACATTTCACTTCGCTCAATTTACTCGACCCATATAGGCCCAGTGTTGAAAAATGAAGCTCTGATACCATGTTGTAACATCCCTGACCACCCAGGCTAGGCCACAATACACAAGAGAACAATCTCGTTCTCTCTGCGGAACATACTGTAACATACCCAACATCAAACTGAACTATGCCACATAAAATTTTCAAACTGCATGCAATTAAAATATATGCACACATAACTCTTGCAGAAGCTTTATATATAAAATGTAAAAAAATAAATACATTATGTAAAATCATGAATTCATACTGAAATAAAAGTAAACATAGACATGCATCATATACAGAAAATACCCATAAACATACAGACAGTTATAACCATGCATAAGATAAACCCATAAAACAAAACACATAAATAACAATGCAACATGTAATTTTATCACACATTTTACACTTATCTTGGTAAGAATATCATCAACTAGGTGAAGACCTTCCACGAACCTCCTAGCCTTACAATACACTACTTATCACTCTCAGCAATGGGTCACCCTCGAGCTGGGACTAAACTCGACACGGGTAAAGGGATTCCTAACCAGGCTAATGGCTCATAGAAAACATGAAAGACTTCGGCACACGTGCTCACTGAACTAACAACCTATAGTCCCTCATTCCCCACATGCCTGTCCCACCCCAGGAAGTGTGGCCCTTCTCTTCTCAACAGTCCTTCGGCTGCCCCACTTCCTTTCCGAGCTTCAGCAACATGCTGGACATAAAGTCTCATAACCCTGTAGTTGTAGTTTAACACCTTCAGGAAATCAATTCCCAACAATTCTCTCACCCATAGAGAATGTTCATGGGCCTGACAACCCGCCTCTTCAATATCCCACGGGTCTGACAACCCGCTTATTTAGTCCATCTCCCAATCTAATCGGCTACACAAACAGTTATGGTTATGGATCCAAGTTCAGGTACAGTGATAGGAATTTACGGAAGATAGTTGACTGAGTAAGTGATCATGGAACAATCAATGAATGATTGAAGGAATGATGGATGAATCCCCCCAAAAATAAACTAAGTCCCAACAATATGTATGCATGTCCCCAACTTGACACTTGTCATGTTGGGAGCTACTTTGGCCCACTTGTCCCCAAGTTTGGAACTTAGGATCAAATAATTATCCATACTTTATACTTAAAGAAATATTAATATAATATTCCTTTTTTGGCTTAAGCTCCCTAGCTTATCCCCTTTTCCTTAACTTTTATCCCCCACCCTTTCCCTAACTAGTGGAGTTTATTCCCCCATACTATTTTATCGTGGTTTGTCTGCGCGCATCGATGTATTTTATATTAATTATGAGAGTTATACAAAAATAGGTGCACTAGCCTTTAACATCTATGTTCTTCAGCCTAATCATCATAAAACAGGCTCACTAGCCTATAAAACATAACATATGGACAACGACTCACTGGCCTCAATATCACGTGCACTTAAGATGCTATGCGCGATATCCTGGAATGTGCACACTTCATCATTTTACTGCGCAGTACATGCGCCCACTATGCCATGAAAGGTGCATACAAAAATGATATCAAATAACTCAACAACTTAAGTACATTTTTCATCTTACATTTACAATTGGGTTCGGCCTAGGGATATTACATGAAGACTTATCCGGGATGTTTTATATGTCTTTCTCTTAGGGTTGAATGAATTGTTAAGTCATCTTCAGAATCTACCATAAATGTTCTAATTAGATCTTTGAAAGCATGGTCCATCACTCCTAATTGGAATGTCGTGATTGTAATATTTAATCCAAATGAAATTTGAACATAAAAAAATGTTACCCATGGTATTATAAATTCATTTTTTGGTCGATCTCCTTCAACTACAAGAACTTGATTATATCTTGAAAATCCATCCAACATGGACATCAGTGCAGAACTAGTGAAGTGTTGCAACAACATATCCATATTGAGGAGAAAATAGTTATCTTTAATGCTTCATTGCTTGATATATTTTAAGAAAAATAAAGGAGTATTTATCCATTCTTATTTCTTACCATCACAGTATTTGAAATCCATTTTGAATGTCTGATTGAAAAATTAAACCAACCATTTTTAGTTTTTCTAGCTCTATCTTCACTAGAGGCTTTATCTTGGGATTTATCATTCTCAATTTTTGTTTAGAAGGTTTTGATCCTTATTTTAGTGGTATAATATGTTGGAATATAGATATATCATATTGCTTTAATTCATCATAAATCCAATAAAATATGTCCTGAAATTCTTTGAACAACTGAGTATATTGATCAATTTTTTCAGTGGTGCAACTAGTACCAAGATTTATATACTTTGGATAATCAAGAGTGCTAATATTATTTTTTTGTGTTTCTTGAACCTTCCTAATAGATGGTTCTTCTTTCAGATCTAGGATATTCATCTGATATTTTCTTGTAAAAATAGACTCCAAGCTGACATAGTTCTTAGTAACGAATATAAAATTATGATCACCAATTTCCTTTTAAGTATTTTGGTTCTCTTCTGAATCATCTAATAACATCGAGTCTTTATTGATGAGGAAGATTGAAATATGTTCATCATTTTCAAAAACTTGCAAATATTCTTTATTATCAGGTATTGAAGGCCAACATTTTTTTTTACATGAAAAGTATCTTGATTCTGTGAATCATCTGAATTGAAAAGAGACACATATATTGACGATGAATCAAATTTTTTATTCTTATTTCGAGGGATGAAAGATTTATTGAAATAATTAAAATAATCCATGATTTTACATACTCTTCTTGCATTATGTTTCAATTTTTCTTTCTTTATTCTATGCTTCTTCTTGATATGACTGATAATGAATTATGAGTAATCAATTACCACCAAATTTTCTACTTTCATTTGAGGGGAAATAATCATTCCTTGAATCAATGTTTCATATTCTTCTTGATTATTCACACAATGGAATTATAATAATATGGTGTGTGGATGGATTTCATATTGATGGATTTTAAAAACAATACCATCTCCATTTCCAAACTTAGAAAAAGTTCCATCAAATGACATTTTCGAGAAACCTTGAAAATAATATTCTTCATCTCGCTTAAAAAGACTTATTTGTTCTATACTAAAAACAACATAATTTCCAATTCCATCATCAACATAATTTTGCATTACTTCATCTTCTTTTTTCTTAAATGATATGGGATTTCTATGCTCTCGAGAAACTCTGATCATAGTCCCATCTTTGTTTGGAAGCATCATACAAATTCCATCATTCATGATATATCCTCCAATTAATGAGCACTAGTCTTTTCCCAATACAACACCATATGTTGGGGGAAAATCAACAACTATGATAGTGAATATTGTAGTAATATGAGGTGTTGCACTTATCCATGAACAAAAATATAGCCCAAAATCTAAAAAAACAAATAGAGATAATAAAACTTTAATATCATTATCATTTGGATTTGACTCCTTATCGCTTTTTGTACTTCATCCTAATACTATATCTTAAGTTAAAAGTTTTCTAAATACTTAGAACGATTTCAATTCCAAGTATCCCTATGTGTTAAAAATAACCCCAATTAGTTTATCAAAGAGAAAGATCATATCAATTCATAGAATAACATTTTTTTTCTTATTCATTATATTGATATTATCCTGAATTAGATTTGAGTCTTATTTATACAAGGCATATACATAGGCCTTCACAAAAATTTCTATACATTTATGAACATAAAAAAATCCACCACTATATGTTGGAGTTATTGCTTCATGTCACGTATGGGCTATAGTTTTTCTAAGATTCGAAATATATTCGGTGAATAAATATGGAACTAATGCAAAGGGTTTAACCCATGGAAAACGAAAGGGATTCCATGACTACCAAAGGACTTCAACAATTATCACATAGAGTATGGCTAGGTCAAGGTGAACTCAAACATAGTTAATGCATTAGATATAACATTAATCTTTGTTTGGACAACTCGGAAAAAACCGTGAACTAGACCAACCACAAGTAACCGCTTTGTTGCTTTCACATGGCATTTCAAACGCTGAGGTTAGGAGGTACATTGATTCGCAGGTGAAGTACCCTGCATTCGGCTCGAGGTAACCCATTTTTACGGAAACAAAGGTTAAGGTGTTGTTTCCTATCATTCTTCATTTACGTGAGGTAAAACTTGGGATCTTGGCTAGTGTTTCTTGGTGAYTGTCTTCCGATATTGTCTTACTTGAAAGTCACTGGAAACATTTTCCTCTACCATTTATATGAGGGTCTTTTGGCGCCTATCACCCTGCTCATATCCAGGTAAAGACTCTAAGAAGWTAGGAGGGGATGATAGGCTATGCTAGGTTATTCTATGTGTTGCATATTACTTAATCTCTGTAAGTGTATGCTAGGTTATTCTATGTGTAATTCCAATTTAGAAGAAGAACAACCTTTCCTTATTAGTCCCTAGTCCCTGCCCTTCAGGCTGCAGGGACTATTAGTAATCGATTTTTCATTCACCTATTATTATGGCACGAAAACCAAGTAATTTAACCATAATTTAATCAAAGTTTCAATCATTTCATACAATTTTCCAATTCATATTTATTTTGTAGTTTTACTCCTTATTTGACCTCATATCAAGGCAAGGGGTTTCAAACTTAGGGAAACAATGCTTGAAACTTGGTGAACCGGATATGTAGGAAGCAACTAGAATTAATGCTAAGTTCCAACTTAGCATTAATTCCAAACATTAAATGTCTAATATTTTCTTATGCATAAGAAGTAATCTTCTCTAGTGAAGATTCATAACTCTCTCCGGTGAGATGCCAACCCTATGTATCGCAAGTTGTCAAGTGCCATCCCACTTTCTCTGCCAAGTTTCATCCCACTTGCTCTGCCAAGTGGCTTGTGATCACTATAAGTATCTTTGCTAAGGTTGTTGTTTCCTCCATTTCTCTTCTTCCTCACGGACATGAACCCCACTTATCCATCCTCTGCTCCTTTTTATTCAAGAGATGATCTCCCATACATCCATCCAACAAAGAGCAGCGCAACACAATGTAGAATATGTGAGATCATCAAATAGAAACATGCCAATTGAACTTCATCCTCCATTTCTCTTCTTCCTATCTCCATGCTCATGTGTATTGTTGAGCCTCTCCATGCTCTTGTGTATTGTTTCCCTGTTCGTTCCCTGCTCGATCTACCTGCACTTTTTCATGAAATAACCTTCCGGGTGCAATATGTCAAGGAGAGAGAGCTTCCACCTGCAATATGTAGAGTAGAGAAAGCTTCTCATTCTATTAGAAGGAATCACTGTCACCAATTAACTGTCACTTTCTACAAAATAGAAGGTGAGTGAAATCAAATATTGAACTGGAACTTACACATAAATGTTTTTTCTTCAATTTACATAAAAAAAAAATCTCTTCAATAGAGATACTGTATCTTCAATTTAATAGAGATACACTATATTTGTAATAAAAAAATCTAAAGATATTGTCTGTAATTCAATTTTATTTTTTTCAATTCTACAAAACACAAATTGGAGATATGAAAACTGGGATAGTACGGAGATTACCATGATTTCTGCTATGATGCAAGGTTGTCTCAGACAAAAGCCAATTCTGCAGACAAGAACAATAATACATGATCTGATGTATGATAAACTCGAGTGCACAGTGCAAAGTCATCATCAATTTTGAGTCTTCCTTGCACTTCTACCTGCCTTTTACAATAGAAATAATCATTGTTGCCTCAATCCCATTAAAATTTGAAACAACAACAAACAATAAAACATCAGCTATGTTTATATCATAGATCATTTTTTTTCTTAATGGACATTGTGTATGACTTACAATTTCTTTCCTAAAGTACCATGGAAGACTTCTTTTATTCGCGTTGGATCTTTCCTTTCGGCACTTGTAAATCCATGTTCCCAATGTTTAAGATCCGTGACGTGCATCCCGTTTCAAAAGGACAAGGTCGAGCTTCGCGAGAAATCCATCGCCCTCCCTCCGGTCTTTATAGTGGTTAGGTTCTCCCTGAACAAAGGTAACATACATGTGTTGTAATAAGGAACGACATTAGTAATAGTAATCAATCTCATTATTCGCTTAAATGAGTAATGGAATGGGATAAATTCTTCCAGCCAGAGAGGTAGGGGAGAATAAGCAAATAACGAGTCCAAAACATTTCCATACGCTTCCTTCTATTCCCATTGCACATTTAGGAATCTATGAAATCAAGTGAAACAAGATTAAGAGTCGGCCTGACCTAGTTAGGATGGATTTCTTTTAAGCGAACTAATGACTCCTTTCTTCGGTGAACATGAACGAATGTTGCTTCAACTAGATTTTTCTATGCTATCATTTCTTCCTCTACCACTAGATATGAATCTGCGCTGTAAATGAAATTATTGAATAAAACTAAATTTTCTCCCAACTAACATTTTACAGCATGCAGGCCTTCTAGCAAAGATTCTTTAAAAAGAAAAAAAATAAGTTTATCATCCATAGAGAAACATTCGTTAATTTTTCAATTATATTTTCATTATATATATATATATATATATATAAACATTGCTACACAAATTCGATTGTAGGTACTGTAAAATATCAAGCGGTAGGTAACCCATGTGATGATAATATTAAAATGTTGGAGACGATGAGAAGTTTCAGGATGGAAAATCATTATAACATCCTTCGATCATGGAGATTGACATTGATAGTCGATATGCATTTTTTTGGAAGGTGACGAAGGGTACTCTCTCCACCTGAGCAGTAAGAAAATGATGATCCTACTAATCGATTCCTACCCTGCAATGCACAACACATGATCACCCTGGGCTCGAACTTGCAACCCTTTGTAACCCCAACTTGCTTGCGGCTATGGAAGACATCACCTTCAACAAAGTACCTTCATGGCTTCCATGTGTCCACGTGCAAAGAACATGTGTTAGAACATGAGAAACTGGTGAGTATATCAAAAATTTGATTATAGAGCATGTGTTAGAACATGAGCAACTGGCTGACATGCATGAAACATTCAGTGACACATATGTATCTTTTTATTTTGTTATTTACGTATTTCATAACGCTTACCTTTTCCTTTTTTTCAATTAATGTTTGGTGAGAAATGACGAAACATTCCCTAGAAAAAGATAAATGACGGAACATTATGATACCTTTTCGTCTACCGATTGGTGGAACATTATGATACCTTTTCATTTGAACATTATGATAACTTATTTATTTGCATACAAAGCTAGTGAGAAGGTTGGTCTTTAAGTTTTCTTTTGATCAATTTTAATGCAATATCTCACTAATGCAATACTTTTGCCCCTGAATCGAATGGCCATTTCTATTTGTTTAAACCCTTATTTTAATTTTCTACCTTACACTCAAACTGAGACGATCTACTGCTTTCACAATTATAATTTCCTTTTAGCGTTAACCATTCATAGAAACACAAGAAAAAAGAAAAAAGTAAAATGATAGAATGCAATAATTTTAAGAATTTAAATAGGTTATTGTTCTTGTAAAGTTCCCCTTATTTCTAAACAGATACGAGAAAATAAACGTGTATGCCCATTCCACTGAATAAGATTTAGCCAGAAATTATACCTAATAGAGGACGCCCTTTGCAATGAGTAACGTTCAGTAGGAAATCTCTCTTGAAAAATACAATCACACAATCACATGAATTCTAACTAATCTATTGTTTTCATCAAAATCTAAGTAATCTATATGTTCTCATTGCATAAAATGACTTCAATGTGATTGTCAAACATTTCAATCTGATCGCACTGTATCATCAGGAATACAGATTTTGACACGTGCTTCCACCTTCTTTGGTAGGGACTTGTTGCTTTGCAACTCTCCTTGTTTTTGTTCAAGATTATCGTTTCTTTTACTCTTTAAAATTTACATGTTTAATACCCACAATAGAAAAATAATAATAGTAATCGTCAAACCCTTTGGTTTACTATCCAGTAGTCTGTAAAGGAAATAATGTAGATACTTTAGAGAACCATCTTTTTTTGATACAATTGTCTCTAAGTGGACCTAGTCCATTAATTTTTAAACGTTTTTATAATATCACATATTGTTAGGAGTCTTGTAAGTTTACAAGGGGAAAAAACAATTCCTAGGTTTTTCTTCAAACCAAAAATAGTACGATTTCTATTCTAACAACAATTTTATTCTCGAATCTTCTCACCCAGAAGGAGTTTTCCTGAGGCTTCTATGGAGATTAGGATAAATACGAGTTCGGTATTGTACACGGATTTTTCCAGAGACATTTTCAAATTTCTGAATAGTAAAAAAAAATCTTTTGTCTTCATTACTGACATTCATATAGTTTTAATTCTTAGTAAATCACACTCTTACATTTCGGTTATGGGTTTAACAAGGTCATATTTGTTTTTCTTTAATGAAATATACATTTCATGCAATATGCATATCTATTTATTCGATTCTATACCAACCCAATACTCTTACGAAGAATGTGATCAAACATTCTAATCTTATGCAATGTCTATATTTCAACTTATCTTTGATTTTTGAAAGAGAAATCATGCATAAGGTTTTTAATTATGGGTCCTTTCGTTTTGTGAGGGAACCCATCAGAGGAAAAGGTGCTTCCACCATTTTCTAGGCTTCATCCAAGTTCGACCTTTAGCATCAGAATAAACATAGGTAAATATTGTAGTATGAGTTTTTATTCTTTATTAATACTGCATCCTTTAACACCACTATGAAGATAATTCAAGTTAGTTTTCCTTAAACAAAAAAGTGGTTTCACAATCTCATCTTCCCAGGGAGTGATTATCCTTGAAAAAAATTGGAAGTATGTACAACTACTTATCAAAATATTTTAACTCTTGAACTCTAAGATTGTTGTACCAATCAACTTCGATTTTCTTCTTGTAGAGTCAGACGTCGCCATGGAAAAGTGGCTTGATCTGAGCTCGTGGTACTCGAGTTCCAAAAAATAAAAAAGGGTTATAATTCCCTTTAGTATGTATTCGTAGATACGTTCTTTGATAAACACTTCCTAAAGAAATCTATCAATTTCCTCATAAGAGATATATTTTATTTTTAAAACAGAAACTCATAAGCGAGTATACAGGGTTACGCTATTTCTATTTGTATTTATGTAGCTTAATACAAGAAAATGCATATGTATTCATTAGTGTATCTGATTCAAAGTTCTGTACATACATCTATCATTCTGATGTGGGAAATAATTGGAATATTTGTTGAAAAAGTTATTAGTAAAGCTATCCTTATATGTACCCAGAATTTGTATGGTGTTTACTTATATCACTTTAAATCTGTGGTTTTCAATTTTTCATTAGTACTACAGTGATACGATATCCTAAGAGATGATACAAATTCTCACCCATATGTTTCCCCCTATACTTTAATGATACTTTCATTATTAAGTAACTTAGATACATAATTCTAAAATTCTGAGATTTATATGAAACAAGAAAATAACTAATTTAAATTATATAATGTACATATTCCTATATTCAACTATTTGTGGAGTGATCAAGGAAAATTGTTAAACAAACATGAATAAAATTGGTAGAAAAGTACATATATATACCAATAAGATGGAAAACAAATGGAATAGCCATGTTCCATCCATCTCTAGCTCCAATCCTTATCCAATGTACCTCTATATAGTTCATAAATCATTTTACTAACACATGAGTGATCACACAACAAATATCTTTTTTTTCCACAACATACTAAGCAATGTACTTCCTCCTACATATGTTGTATTTATCATCTTTTGTGCCTAAGACTTTTCATGGAATACATTTCCCTCCTTGGAAATTCATAGCTTCAGAAATCCATGAATTTTAGGGGTTGATACTAACATAACTGCACTTCTGAAACTTGTCAAATATAGCTATGACTTAACTCAAACATGTTCCCCACTCATGGAGTCATAGTCATATATTTTTAACCTAGTTGTTCCATTTGTTTACTGCATTTATTAAATTAAAAGGTTGTCTCTTACATCTGTCCATAAAAGAGGACAGTTGGCAAGTCAAACTCTTGCTCAATAATTTTAAAAATAACATTTAAATGTCTTAATAAAATCAAGTAAGAGTTTCTATAACTGGACATTATTAAATAAAATGTTTAATACTTGAGGATATTACATCCTCTCCCCCTTAAGAATAACACTATCTTGAGTGTTATTCCTTCATTTTAGTCATTACTTGGAATAAACTTGGATTTGATTTCCTGATTTCATCTTCCATCTCCCAAGTAGCCTCCTCAAGACTAAATTGATTCCATTGCACTTTTACTTGGGTGATGGATTTGGTACAAAGTATTGTTTCTTTCCTGTCCATAATGCATAGAGGTTCTGCTTGGAGCTTGCCTTCTAGTTCCACCTGCACCATGTTCCAATCAATGATGTGAGTAGGATCATGAATATATTTTTTTAATAATGAAACATGAAAAACATTATGAGTTTTCAAATTAGAAGGGAGCGCTAGTTGGTATTCCACTGGTCCAATTTGAGCTAAAACTTTGAATGGACCACAAAACCTTGGGGCCAACTTGGAACAATTCCTTAGTTTTAATGAACTCATTTTTTCTTTGACTTTAAGGTATACATGTTCTCCAACATTAAATTCCTTATTTCATGTTTTTTTTTCTTCATAGCTTTTCTATCGATCTTGTGCAATCTTTAAATTTTGTTGCACCTTCTTGACCATCCGTTCCATATCTTGGAGATTTATGGTCCAATCATTATTCAGCTAACCGAATTATCCCAACTGATTGGAGTTGTGCATTTGCTGTCATGTAAAACATTGAAAGGATTTTTTTTTTTACGCTTGATAACAATTATTGTATGTGAATCCGAGTAAGTGTAGGTAATATTTCCACTTAGTTGGTTTAATTCTTACATACATTTATAACATATGTTCAATAATATGGTTGGTACGTTCTTTTTGTCCATCTATTTGTGGATGATAACTTGTATTGAAATTCAAAGTAGTTTACAAACCTGCAAACAATTCTTTCCAAACTTTTGATGTAAATTTAACATCTCTATATGAAATCACCATTTTAGGAATTTTTTACAATATAAATATCTCTTTCATATAAACTCCAATGATCATAATATCTTTATAATTAGATTTCACAAGTATGAAATGAGAAAACTTACTCAATTTATCCACTACTACCATAATATAATCATATTGTCTTTCAATTTTAGGAAAGCCTGTAATGAAATCCATGGAAATAATTTCTCATTTCCATTGTGGAATAGGTAAGGGTTGTAATAAACTTGTTGGATGTTGATGTTCATCCTTCACCTGTTGACAATCTAAGCATTTAGATAAGTAATTAGTTGTTTCATAATTCATATTAGACCAATAAAATTGTTTCCTCAATGATGTTATCACTTTCTGATATCCATGATGACCAGAATAGGGATTTTTATGCAATTCATTCAAAATTATTGCATTTAAATCAACAGAATTAGGTACATATATTATGTTTTTGAACCTCAATATTCCATTTTTTTCGATGTTGTAATCTGTCCTATCTAAATTTCCTTCATTTTTCCACAATTGTTCTTTTGTTTTGTTGTATTCTACATCATTTTTGCTTGTAGATTTAATTTTGTGCTCAAGATCACTTTCTGTTTTGCTGATAATAATTTCATATATTGCATTAGTTCTTTGACTAAGTGAATCTATGACTTTATTCTCATTTCCTTTGATATGTCTAACTTCAAAATCAAACTCTCTTAAAAATCGTAACCACCTTGCTTGTCGTGCATTACGATCTTGTTGACTAAACACATGTTTAACACCATTTTTATCTGTCAATAATACAAATTTCCTTCCCATTAAGTAGTGCCACCACATTCTGAGTGCATGACTTACAACCGCTAACTCTAGGTCATGACTTACACAATTTCTTTCATGGTCTTTCAATTTCCGAGATTCATAACAAATTACGTGTTTTTCTAGCGACAATACTCCCCCTAATCCTTCTTTACTTACATCTACACAAACTATAAAATATTTGTAAGGATCATCTACATTAAGTATTGGTGTTTTAGTTAGTAATACTTTCAGTTTATCGAAACTGTCTTGACATTTCTGAGACAAAATAAATTTCACTCCCTTTTTCTACAATGATGCGATGGGATAGAAAGTTTTGGAAAATACTTCGATAAACCATCGCTAACATAAATAATGAGCTCCTGCTCATGGATCTTCTGATGATGCTGTTGAGATCCTCCTAGGTACCAAACTTCATTCTGGAGTTGTCCAACTGCTCCTCTACTTTGGTGTTGTTGTTTTCCTAATATTCCAGGTTCTCCTCTATTCAATGTCTCTTTGCTACTTGTTTCCTTCTTTTTCGCTTCGAGCGTCAATATCCTTATCTCCTATATTTCTTTTTCCATTTGTTCCAATGGATGGATCTTCTACTACATCCTTCTCTACTGTTGAATATCCTCTTCTTTCTAATCAAAGGGAAGATCACCTTGATCCCCCATGCTCACTTTATTTTTTGTGGTATATTCTTGCCACTCCACTACAGTCTCCACTTCTACAACAATGCTACTGAGTTGTTTCTCAACCTTATTCTCTGATAGTTTAGCTTCTGCTATTTCTTGTATCTCTCCTTGTGATGGTACAAGTTCATATTCATCTAGTTTCTCCTCCAGCTAGAATTCTTCTCCTCTAATCTTCATGACCACAACCTCCTGGAAGTCTACTTCTGTGTCTAGATGGCTTAACCAATCCTCCAAAAAATTTAACTCTTTATCCCACTGAGTGAGAATCTTATCTGAATTCTCCTCTTCTTCTCTCATCACTTTGGAAGATGTTAATTTCTGCTCCTTCTCCTCCTCCATGACACTCTCTGCTGGCTTTCTTTTTTCTGCTGCACCTGCAACACGGGAACTGGCCTCTACTAGGTTTCTTGGCAGGAATATGTTGATTCCTACAATGATCAATACGCACCTCTGATCCTCCTCTGTCAACACTCCTTGTTTATCTGAACTCTGTTCTAAGTTCTCGAGACTCCTAGATAGTCTCATTTTCTTCACGTTGCCCACCTAGAAATCTAAAATTTCACTTCTCCCCTCCTGGCATTCCATGAGACCTTCAGTTCATATCTTCTTATTGCCCACCTAGAAATATGAAATTTATGTTCTTCCCTCCTAGCAGTTTGTGATATATTTGATCGATATCTTCTCATTTCCCTCCTGGAAATCCGTGATATCATCAGTTGATCTCTGTTCCTCATCACCAAGGCTCTCTCCACTTTCTGGTTCGTAAACGCAAACAGTATTCTCCTCTATGCCACTAATATTTTTAATTTTCCTCAGCCACCTCCTCAACATCTGTCTCTATTTTTTGTTGATCAATTGTTGGATAGAACATTTTTCCTTCAAATTCATGGGCCACTCATACCTCCATCTTCCTTTCACTTTCTATTGCATTTTCAAAATCATATTGTCGAGCCTCTCTCGGGTCTCCTTGACCTCTCTGTCCATATCCTTGCTTCTCAACTACTTGCGGTATCCTCTTTGACCTTATTTCTGGCCTTCAATAGCCATTGTTTCTCTTCTTTCCCTCCTGGAAAGTCTATGAGCTTCCACTTTATCGCTGTGAAATACAATCATCCTCTGGCTCACCTAATGGAACCTTCTCTGAGATTTTACACTCATGTTGAGTGTAGGTGCACACCTTGCGCTCGCTCCTTCTCCTAATCACTCCTTTCTCTCTGGTTGTTGTACTTCAACTGGTCACCTTAAGAGCACAAAAATCTCTCCTCTTCTTCAAGAATTCAACTGGTTATTTTCTTTCAGCCCACCTGGCTATCTTTTGTCTGTTGCACACTTGAAAATAGTTCTCCTCACCTACAGAGCATCACCACATTGTTTCTCTCCTTTGCTTACGGTCTATAGACAAAAATCCGCTCTGATACCACTTGATGGGTATTAGACAAATATCTTTCTATGCTCTTATACCACTTGATGGTATCAGGCCAAAAAATTAACTAAGGGCTATGATACCACTTGATGAAGACCCCCACCCCCTCCTGGTATCCATGCAACCTCCCAATCTAGGAGCCCTCAAAATCCCATACACAAGTCCTATGCCTTTCTTCCCAAAAGTAAAATTCAAATTTCGGGACCCTAAGGCACAAACGAAGTTCTACAAGGGAGTGTGGGCCAAAACCATGGTCTAAGCCTCTTTTTCCTGAAAGATTCAGGACTTCGGAGCTCATGAGCTTCAGATATTTCTACAATACAACACTTCCAATCCGTCAGAGTGTCAAACTGGCGAACTCATGAAGGGGATAAATCGATGGTCCACACCTCCAAAAAACCAATGGTTGTGATCCTCTCCAGGAATCCAGCCTTCAGGAGTTCTGAAAGGCTAACACATCTATATATCTGGATTACTAAACTCAGAAATGACTAGGTGACACAATCCACGGTCCATGCATCCTAGTGGATAGATGGCTCAGATCTATTCCAGGCTTCGGGACTTACAAAATTCTCAAATCCAAATGACTTATGCCTCGATTATTCTTGAGTGCCAAGTCTCCGAACTACAAGATCTGGTGCCACGTTTCCTCTCTTGGAAACGACTAGGATCTACTCCACTCTTTATATCTTCAAGAGTCTTGCAAAATCCATGCCTCTGTTCTCTCGGATATTCAGTCTTCGAGACTACCCTTGATCTGTTGACATGCGTCCTTTTTGATGGATGGTCCCAATTTAATTTGGGCTTCGGGACTTCGAGAGACTCATCTCCTCTATGTCTAAACACGAAAAATCTTCGAATTTGAAAACTCTGAAGGACGCTGAGGGTTAAAACTCATGATACTCACCTAGATCCGATGGTTGTTGATCCTCAC
>JZKD02S1633984.1:17360-31757 GCA_000966675.3 Picea glauca | reverse complement strand
ATATTGAACCATAGAAGACAGTCCCAGAGCTAAATTAAATTTCTAGGCATGTTAAAAATGTTCCAAATGTAAAAGAAGGTACCTATAGCATACCAGTTACAATATTATATTTTGGCCTAGAACTTCAACAGGCTGTAACTAGCAGCCCGGAAACCAGAAAAAAGGTGAAACTTGCACAGAGTGTCCATAATATGTATATGAATAAACTCAATTGAGATTCTACAAAAACTCCAATGGATTAGGTGTGAAATTACATAATTACAGCGCAGATTTGCGCTAAGCTGAAAAATGAACAGAAAAATTAATGGACAATTTTCAAATAACCACAACTTTCTGCTCAAGACTCGGAATTGAGCATGGGAGAAGGCATTGGAAAGGTATTGGACAGTGGAATCTAAATATCCACCCAAAAAATTGATCAGTAAATTCAATTTTCCATAAATTCAGAAGAAATAATTTTGATATATAATATTTAATCAGAATGGTTCATATTTTCATGAAATAGTTGAAACAGTTAGCATGACAAAGTTTTGTTGGCTACACATTTTGCAGAGTTAACAACAACTAGATCATATCAGGATCAACACATAATCCATAGTAATGGAAGAGGCATAAGGGAATTACAACCAAGAATATGAAATCAGAGGGATGGATGTCCATTTGGGAATTGAAGGAACAAACTCCAATGGACATGGAGAAGGAAGGGATGAAAACATGAATATGGTAGAGACCATTACAAATTTACAGAAGGATGTCCAAAGCCATAAATATGATAATGAAAGGCTTATGAGAGCCAGGGAGAAACAAGATGACTTCAACATGAAGTTAATATAGAGCTTGAACAAAATAGAAAATAAATTGGATAAGGAGAGTGGCTCAAGCAAATCTGGAAGTCACGGGCCTCCTGATGAGAAAAGAAGAGCAAGGAGTGTAAGAAGACATCACCACCACTCCCCGAGGCATTCCAATAAGAGATTACATAGAAGATTAAGCCCATCCCCTGTAAGGAAGAATAAGGGGTCTAGGGTGTATGATCTATGAGGAGAAATGAACAAAATCAAAACTCCTACATTTGATGGTGAGCACAAGAAGGATGAATATGAAAAGACATGGTTGTTGGGCATGAGAAAGTATTTTCAATTTCATAATTATTATTCTTATGCAAAAGGTGGAATTTGCATCTATAAAATCAAGGGAAATCCATCCATGTGGTGGGATCAGCTTGTGCAGATACAGCACATTAAAGAGAAAAGTGTTACTTGGAGGGAATTCAAGAATTATTTTGAGAAGAAATACTTGGCTAAGAGATATTATGACAAGAAAATGAAAGAGTTCTTCAAACTCAAGCTTGGGAGTATGACCATAGATGAATATGAGAGAAGGTTTTTAGAACTGTTGAAGTATGTCTCCTTCATCAAGGATGAGACACTTAATATTCAGAGGTATTTGAGTGGATTTCCATTATTCATCAGTGAAAAAATGCAATATTATGATCCCAAGACATTGGAGGAGACCATAAGGCGAGCTAAATGCCTATATGATCAGAAAAAATAAAGGCCAACTTTCCAAAAATCTTGGGAAGACAAAAATAAGTTCAAGATGGATCATAGGAAGAAGGGAGCTAAGCCACCATTCTTTAGAAATAATACTCAGGGACAACCAATTTGTAGAGAACCTAGAGAGATTGAGGCAGGGGGTCAAAGGCCAAGGAAACCACCTATTCAATGTTGGGGTTCTAAATGATATCATATGTTCAGAGATTGTCCCCACAGAGGTGAAAAAGTGAGGGTCATTCACAATGTACAACAGGCTAAAACAATGGAGGACATGAGTAGAAATGTACCAAGGATCTATGCAACCTTGGATAACAAACAAGCAAAGTATCAGTCACATATGATTGAAGTGGAAGCTATGATCAACAACTAAACCATAGCTATTTTATTTGATTCAAGAGATAGTCATAGTTATATAAATCCTAAGATGGTGGAAAGTTTTCATTTGCCAAGAAGAAAGAATGGAAAATATTGGTTGGTGTAGATGGATACTGGAACCAAAAGAAAAGTTAATGAGATGGTTAAATCATGTCTTATGGAAATGAACGGACTGAACACCAAGGCATATTTGAAAATCTTTCCTTTAGGTTCTTATTAATGCTTAATTGGGATGGATTGGTTGGATCAACATCATGTTATCCTAGACTGTCATAACAAGGAATTTACTTACCTAGATGAGGAAGAGAGCCTAAGGAAAGTGTAGGGAATTCCCAGGGTAGTAACCATCAGAGAAATTTCAGCATTGCAGTTGAAGAAATGTTACAGAAAAGGGTGTCAAATATTTGCAGCACATATGGAAGAGACGCCTAAAGATAAGGTGCCAAATTTGGAAGATCATGCAGTCCTAGAAGATTTTGAAGATGTGTTCAAGGAGGTACCAGGAATACCCCCAAAGAGAGATATGGATTTCTCTATAAATTTAATGCCTGGAGCGGCTCCAGTGTCAAAGACTCCTTACAGAATGAGTACACCAGAGATGGAGTTACACATGTAGCTTGAAGAACTTTTGAAGAAGGGGTATATACGCCCAAGTGTTTTACCTTGGGGTGCCCCAGTCTTGTTCATGAAGAAGAAATATGGGACATTAAGATTGTGCATTGATTTCATACAATTGAATAAGGTAACTGTGAAGAACAAGTATCCTCTGCCAAGGATTGATGATCTCTTTAATCAACTGAAGGATTCAAAAATATTTTGAAAGATAGATCTCAGGTCAGGATACCATTAGGTAAGTATTAAAGAGGAAGATATCAGCAACTCCACCTTCAGGACAAGGTATGGTCATTATGAGTTCATAGTGGTGCCATTTGGGTTGTCAAATGCACCAGTTGTTTTCATGTGCTTAATGAAAGGTGTTTTCCGAGATTATTTAGACAAGTTTGTCATTGTCTTTTTGGATGAAATCCTTGTATATTCCAAGTCAAAAGAAGAGCATGAACATCATTTGAGGATGGTGTTGCAAGTATTAAGGGAGCATCATTTGTACGCAAAATTGATACAGTGCTCATTTTATCAAAAGAAAATTCATTATTTAGGACATATCATTTAAAAGGATGGGATAACAGTGGATCCTGATAAGATAGAAGCCATTAGAGAATGGTCAACGCCAAATAATTTGTCAGAGGTGATATCATTCATGGGTCTTGCAGGCTACTATAGGATATTTATTGAAGGATTCGCAAAGATTGCACACCCAATCACTTCCTTGCAAAAGAAGGGTGTGAAGTTTCAATGGACATTGGATTGTGAAAAGAGTTTCCAACACTTGAAACAATCGTTAACAAGTTCTCCAATACTAACTATTTCTGACCCAAATGAAGACTTCATTGTTTTCACAGATGCATGTAAAGAAGGACTTGGTGGAGTGCTCACTCAAAATGGGTTTGTTATATGTTATGAATCAAGGAAGTTGAAGGAGCATGAAATATACTATGCCACTCATGATTTGGAGTTGGCATCCATAGTGCATGCCTTGAGGAAATGGAGACACTACCTCATGGGAAAAAGGTTTAAGCTAAGAACAGACCATAATGGTCTAAAATATTTATTTGATAAACCAACTCTAAATGCTCGGAAAGTAGATGGTTAGAATTTCTAAGTGAATATGACTTTGATATAAAGCATATTAAGGGGAAAGAGAACAAATTGACTAATGCACTCAACAAAAGACCGCATGAAATGCATGCTACAACCATTAACATTGTAACACCCCAGGTTTTGAACCCCATTTTAAATAATGTATTGTTACAATGTTGAGAGGCCAGAGTGCCCAAACAATCATTAAAAGGCTAGTGTGCCCAAGACATGTAATTTTTTTTATCATTATTAATAATAAACACATCATTGGATGCTAGACGAACAAGGACTAGAGTTACAGGGGGCTATGATTCCACAAGAGAGGGGGCTGAGAGGCTAAGTGTTTATTCCTAGTTTAATTACCCCTTTTTGTCTAAGTGATGGGATCGGTTACGTGAGCTTCTTGGGGAATGCCAGGAGGTTATTGATTACCCACAAGGTTACTTAAACCCACCTATGGTCTAATGGGGGGGATTGATTGATGGTTTGTTCGTTGATTTCTTATGCGTTCCTTCATTTCCCTCACGCACTTTCATGCACCCACGTACCCATTCATTCATTCATCCATCATCTCCATCTTGGCTGGGGAAAGGGAGCCGAAATGCTGAAGAATTAGCCATGGGATAATTGGTTGTAATGGTCACTGGTGCAATCCAACCATGATCTGGGGCTTTCATGTCTGAGATGCATTGGCATGTGCCCTGTTTTTCTCACAACTGTGAGTCTTGAGAGTTCCAGCATTAAGATTCTGGAACAACTGTGCTGGAGGCCCAAAATAAAAGGAGAGGAACTACCCGAGGGACTATGTGGCAGAGAAGGGTGGAGGTCCATTCTCTTGGGCAGTACAGGCTGGGTAGAAGAGAGCTGAGTACTTGGATTGTTGTGGGTACTGGGAAACCTCTAAGAGATTCAGAGCTAACTGGTTTGGGAACCCAAGAACACTCTAGAACCGTACTTGTGGATTCATAGCCCTGGCTCAGGGGTGACAGTGCTATTGAGATTTGGAATAGTAGTGTCTATAGTTTGGTGGAACATCCTTAGTCTGCAACCAGTTGGTGTCGCCAGTTTATAAAGATAAGTGCTCTTTGTTGTGATATTATTATCTACGTATGACTGTATTCCGTTGTGTATATTTAATTATCGTTTAATTGAATATTTAGACTATGCATACTTGTTGACTACTATTGTGCATGTCATTAAAGTGTTTTCTTTTATTCATCCTTAAATTTCAAAAAGGTATCATAAGAGAAACAAGTACAAGGGAGGGATTGAAGGTAGCATGCCTTGACCTATGGGTGGTTGGGGATGTTACAGAATGGTATCAGAGTAGTAAAGGAAAAGTTAAAGGTGTTTGGGTAGCATTACCCAGGCTATTGGTGGACGGGGATGTTACAATTTGGTATTAGATCTTCTGGTTGAAACACCAGGCCGATATGGGCCTCTTTTGTTGGTCAGAGTCTCGGGGTCGAGATTGAACTCTAACTGTGGAGTTGAAAAGCTCAGGAGGAATGGCGGTGTAGAATCTACGTAGGAAATAGAACGTCAGAGCCCCGTTGTAAGGGGTTCGAAGGATCGTGACCGTCCCCTTCAAATTCAGAAGAGATCCCCATTGTAGGATAAAGAGAGATTTGGATCATTGTATCAGAGGAAAAGTGAACAAGGGTCGTCCAATGAAAAGGAATCAAGGGTTAATGTCACCATCGTGAGATCCCATTGGAGAGTGAGATCAATGGACATGAGGCATTGCGGGGAACTAAGTTGCACGGGAGATAATTTCCCAAGGTGGTCGCGTAATCTAAACCACAGTTTCCCTAAGGGGTCACGTGTCATCATCATGAGAATTGCAGGGTGAAAAGTGGGTTACTCCAAATCGCCAATGCGTTCCCCCGCAAATTGAAAGGCATGTAGTGATGTGACTTGTTATGGCTCGAACATGGAAACTTCGGAGAGCCAAAGTAAATCTCGATCGTCTGATCATCTGAAAGAGATCTCAATCACGAGATCGTCTGGAGTAAATCTCAAGCATTAGATCGTCCGAGGTGAATCTGGATCGAGAAGAGACATGGCGTAAATTTGTGGATTTTGGGTGAAGGCCTGAAGTAAGCCTCAACCGTCTGATTCAATAGGAAACGCGGTAGAATCCCGTGTACTTCGAGGATGTTTGAAGTTTGATATTTTTGAAACCCAAAGACCTAAAAGGATCTCATCCATTGATATCCCGAGAACCACGTGTCACCAGATCCAGGGCTTCAAATAAAATCCAGTGGGGTCAGATAAGTTTTTAAATTTGATATTTCTGAGGTCTGAAGACTTGAAGTAAGCCTCAACTTTCATATTAAGGAGGGCACATGGTGCAAATCCTTGGACTCCGGGTGAAGACCCGAAGTGAATCTTAGTCATTTGATCCAGGAGGACACATGGCGACAGATTGGCTAGTTCAAGAATGCGGAGTTCGGGAGAATTGGAAGTGTGATAGCATGGAAACTCTTGAAGTCCCGAAGCCCGAAGAGCCAAAGTGATGGGGCACGATGATGTCACCTGGAGGTGATGTGGAACCTGGAATTACTGAAGTGACTTGGCTTGCGAACATCACCTGGGATGACGTGGACATATGGGATGTGTGCCACATGCCAGTACGTTTTGAGAATTTGGAGTATTGAAAAGTCAGTTAGAAGGTGACATGTGTCACCTGCCTGATTAGGTCACATGTCTGCTTCCAGTATTTCACCACGTGGTGACAGATCATGCAGTTCGGAGACTGGGCACTCTGGAGGGGAAATATGTGACAGGTTGTGTTGGGTCAAAAACTCCCGAAGGCCGGAATACATATTGATCGTTGATTCCGGAAGACACACGTCGAAGGATCGTCAACTTCGGGTGAAATCACTTTGGGAGAAAGTGCAAGAGGAAGGTTTGAAACTTCTTAAGCCCGAAGAGCCGAAGCGATTCACAGCCACTGATCTATGGGAGTACACTCATCGATAGATCATGAACTTTGGGTAAAAGAATTTCGGTAGGAGGAAAGAGTGGAAATTTGAGACCCCTGAAGGGCGGAGTCCCGAAGTGGATCTCGATCCTTGATTGTGAAAGAGGACTAGGACCGTTGATCCGGTCTTGGCCGAAAGTTCCAAAGTTCTAAATCTCTGGACAAGCACTTTTTCAACTAAGCGCAGGGTCATGGGCATGGTCATATGTAGATTGAGAGATGAGGGAAGGAGGGATAAGGTCCGAATTGGTTGTCTTTGAGACAGAAAAGTGCTAAGGAAGGATTTAGCCACAGTTTCTAGTCGTGGTCACCTGGGAAGGTGATTTGAAGGAAGCTTCTGTGGAGGATGAGATTATGTGTCGGCCAAGGATAACATGACACTGTTATTTTTGGAGAATGGGGATATGATCTCCATGAAAAAATAAATAAAGAGACTTGTAGCATGGTTTGTCAATTTTGTTTATCATATGCGTAATTCTAACAAAATGGTTGCTTGCACATTTTGCAGAATTAAGGGGCTTAAGCACATCAGCTCAGGATGCATATTGAGGAAATGGAAGAAGGCGAGGGAGCCTCCAGTCATGATAAGGAGGCCAAAGGCCAAAATAATAGAGTTGGTAATGAAAAGACAGAGTCGAATGGACGAAAGGGAAAATGAGAGCATGAAACATTAATAGAAACAAAAAGAAGCCTGAATATGGAAGTGAAGAGATACAAACCAGACAACGAGAGATTGATGAGAAAAAAAATTCAGATAAATGCTCGAGTGTTGCAGAGATTAGATCAGTTGCAGAGACAAATGAAGAAGGGATCAAACTCAAAACAAGAGGAAGAAGGCAGGTGCCATGAAAGAACGGATGATAGTGGAAGAGTTGGTTATTCCAGAAGTGCTAGCAGAGCTCATGGACACCACTCACCTCTTTACTCAGAAAGAAAGTTTTATGCATCGGAAGATCCCGTAAGCAGTCCAGAGGTTTCTCCTGTCAGACACCAAAGAAGGAAACAAGAGGTAGATATTTTGCAAGGAGAGATGAGGAAGCTCAAGCCACCTTCCTTTGTGGGTTAAAGAGAAAGGGAAGATGATGCCAAAGCATGGTTGCTTGGGCTCATCAGATATTTTCAGTTGCATAACTATTCGTCCAACCTAGAAGCCGAGATTTCCACCTACCATTTACATGAGAAAGATGCAATGTGGTGGGACCAACTGAAGCAAGTGGAACATGTTAATGAAAGTAGGATCACTTGGAATAAGTTCAAGAAGTATTTTCAGAAGGAGTACCTCTTAGAGAATTTCTATGAAAAGAAAATGCAGGAGTTATTTGAACTCCGATTGGGAAGCATGATTATGGAAGAATACGAGAAGACATTCTTGGGATTGTTAAAGTATGTCAAGTTCATTGGTGATGAGAAAGTGAAAATAAAGAGATTTCTAGGTGGACTGCCAACCTTTTATAAGGAAAATATCAAGTATAATGAACCCAAGACCTTGACTAAGGCCATCAGGAAGGATAACTACATGTATGATCAAGCGAAGGGAAGAGAATCTCTGCATAAATATTGGAAGGACAAGAAAAATGAAAATTCTGATCAGATGAGGAAATGATTCAAACCTCCCTTCAATAGGAATGAGCCTAATAGAAATCATCAAGATCAGTATGCTAAGGGAGATTTCAAGAAAGAATATTCCTTGGGAATAGGGGGAAGACCACCAATCCAAGGAAGATCACATGTACAAGGATTGACCACACAGAAAAGATAGAGTGAAGACTGTGCACAACATACAAGAGGCTACAACAGTCAAAGATATGGGAAGAATCTATGCAACTTTAAATGATTGACAAGAAAACTACCAGTCCAATATGATTGAGGTGGAAGGTAAGATCATAAATCAATATGTTGCTATTTTTATTGATTCAGGAGCAAGTCATTGCTACATTGATCCTAAGATAGTGGATAGATTACATTTGGAGAAACATAAACTTGGAAAATCAAGTCTGGTTCAGTTAGCCACTGGAACCAAAAAAAGAATCCATGACATGGTCAGAAGTTGTTCCATAAGTCTTCATGGTGTGAATACTAGTATTGATCTAAATATCATACCATTGGGGTGTTATCATATTCTGATTGGAATGGATTGGTTGGACAAGCATCATGTTGTCCTAGATTTTGATAACAAGACATTTACATGTCTTGATGGAAATGGAAAACAGAGCACTGTGAAAGGAGTTCCAAGACCCATGTCTATAAGGGAGATTTCAACCTTACAACTAAAAATATGTTTTAGAAAAGGATATCAATTGTATGCAGCTCATATGGAAGATACAGATAATACAAAGGGGCCAAGCCTCGAATATTTCTCAGTACTACAGGAATTTGAAGATATATTCCAAGAAATATCCAGATTTCCACCAAGAAGGGAGATAGATTTCTCAATTGATTTAGTTCCAGAAATTGTCCCGGTGTCAAAAACACCTTATAGAATGAGCACACCATAGTTAAAAGAATTACAAATGCAGGTCGAGGAATTGTTGAAGAAAGGGTACATACGTCCAAGTGTTTCACCTTGGGGAGCACCAATATTTTTTGTCAAAAAGAAGGATGGAACATTGAGACTGTGTATTGACTTCCGACAGCTGAAAAAGTACACTATAAAGAACAAGTATCCTCTTCCCCGAATTGATGACCTCTTTGATAANGCTGAAGAATTAGCCATGGGATAATTGGTTGTAATGGTCACTGGTGCAATCCAACCATGATCTGGGGCTTTCATGTCTGAGATGCATTGGCATGTGCCCTGTTTTTCTCACAACTCTGAGTCTTGAGAGTTCCAGCATTAAGATTCTGGAACAACTGTGTTGGAGGCCCAAAATAAAAGGAGAGGAACTACCCGAGGGACTATGTGGTAGAGAAGGGTGGAGGTCCATTCTCTTGGGCAGTACAGGCTGGGTAGAAGAGAGCTGGGTACTTGGATTGTTGTGGGTACTGGGAAACCTCCAAGAGATTCAGAGCTAACTGGTTTGGGAACCCAAGAACACTCTAGAACCGTACTTGTGGATTCATAACCCTGGCTCAGGGGTGACAGTGCTATTGAGATTTGGAATAGTAGTGTCTATAGTTGGGTGGAACATCCTTAGTCTGCAACCAGTTGGTGTCGCTAGTTTATAAAGATAAGTGCTCTTTGTTGTGATATTATTATCTACGTATGAATGTATTCCGTTGTGTATATTTAATTATCGTTTAATTGAATATTTAGACGATGCATGCTTGCTGACTACTATTGTGCATGTCGTTAAAGTGTTTTCTTTTATTCATCCTTAAATTTTAAAAAGGTATCATAAGAGAAAGAAGTCCAAGGGAGGGATTGAAGGTAGCATGCCCTGACCTATGGGTGGTTGGGGATGTTACAGAATGGTATCAGAGTAGTAAAGGCAAAGTTAAAGGTGTTTGGGTAGCATTACCCAGGCTATTGGTGGACGGGGATGTTACAATTTGGTATTAGATCTTCTGGTTGAAACACCAGGCCAATATGGGCCTCTTTTGTTGGTCAGAGTCTCGGGGTCGAGATTGAACTCTAACTGTGGAGTTGAAAATCTCAGGAGGAATGGCGGTGTAGAATCTACATAGGAAATAGAACGTCAAAGCCCCGTTGTAAGGGGTTCGAAGGATCGTGACCGTCCCCTTCAAATTCAGAAGAGATCCCCATTGTAGGATAAAGAGAGGTTTGGATCATTGGATCGGAGGAAAAGTGAACAAGGGTCATCCAATGAAAAGGAATCAAGGGTTAATGTCACCATCGTGAGATCCCATTGGAGAGTGAGATCAACGGACATGAGGCATTGCGGGGAACTAAGTTGCATGGGAGATAATTTCCCAAGGTGGTCGCGTAATCTAAACCACAGTTTCCCTAAGGGGTCACGTGTCATCATCATGAGAATTGCAGGGTGAAAAGCGGGTTACTCCAAATCGCCAATGCGTTCCCCCGCAAATTGAAAGGCATGTAGTGATGTGACTTGTTATGGCTCGAACATGGAAACTCCAGAGAGCCAAAGTAAATCTCGATCGTCTGATCATCCGAAAGAGATCTCAGTCACGAGATCGTCTGGAGTAAATCTCAAGCATTGGATCGTCCGAGGTGAATCTGGGTCATCTGATCTAGAAGAGACATGGCGTAAATTTGAGGATTTTGGGTGAAGGCCTGAAGTAAGCCTCAACCGTCCGATTCAATAGGAAACGCGGTAGAATCCCGTGTACTTCGAGGATGTTTGAAGTTTGATATTTTTGAAACCCAAAGACCTAAAAGGATCTCATCCATTGATATCCTGAGAACCACGTGTCACCAGATCCAGGGCTTCAAATAAAATCCAGTGGGGTCAGATAAGTTTTTAAATTTGATATTTCTGAGGTCTGAAGACCTGAAGTAAGCCTCAACTTTCATATTAAGGAGGGCACATGGTGCAAATCCTTGGACTCCGGGTGAAGACCCGAAGTGAATCTTAGTCATTTGATCCAAGAGGACACATGGCAACAGATTGGCTAGTTCAAGAATGCAGAGTTCGGAAGAATTGGAAGTGTGATAGCATGGAAACTCTTGAAGTCTCGAAGCCCAAAGAGCCAAAGTGATGGGGCACGATGATGTCACCTAGAGGTGATGTGGAACCTGGAATTACTGAAGTGACTTGGCTTGCGAACATCACCTGGGATGACGTGGACATATGGGATGTGTGCCACATGCCAGTAAGTTTTGAGAATTTGGAGTATTGAAAAGTCAGTTAGAAGGTGACATGTGTCACCTGCCTGATTAGGTCACATGTCTGCTTCCAGTATTTCACCACGTGGTGACAGATCATGCAGTTCGGAGACTGGGCACTCTGGAGGGGAAATATGTGACAGGTTGTGTTGGGTCAAAAACTCCCGAAGGCCAGAATACATATCGATCGTTGATTCCGGAAGACACACGTCGAAGGATCGTCAACTTCGGGTGAAATCACTTTGGAAGAAAGTGCAAGAGAAAGGTTTGAAACTTCTTAAGCCCGAAGAGCCGAAGCGATTCACAGCCACTGATCTATGGGAGTACACTCATCGATAGATCATGAACTTTGGGTAAAAGAATTTTGGTAGGAGGAAAGAGAGGAAATTTGAGACCCCCGAAGGGCAGAGTCCCGAAGTGGATCTCGATCCTTGATTGTGAAAGAGGACTAGGACCGTTGATCTGGTCTTGGCCGAAAGTTTCGAAGTTCTAAATATCTGGACAAGCACTTTTTCAACTAAGCGCAGGGTCATGGTCATGGTCATATGTAGATTGAGAGATGAGGGAAGGAGGGCTAAGGTCTCAATTGGTTGTCTTTGAGACAGAAAAGTGATAAGGAAGGATTTAGCCACGGTTTCTAGTCGTGGTCACCTGAGAAGGTGATTTGAAGGAAGTGTCTGTGGAGGATGAGATTATGTGTCGGCCAAGGATAACATGACACTGTTATTTTTGGAGAATGGGGATATGATCTCCATGAAAAAATAAATAAAGAGACCTGTAGCATGGTTTGTCAATTTTGTTTATCATATGCGTAATTCTAACAAAATGGTCACTTGCACATTTTGCAGAATTAAGGGGCTTAAGCACATCAGCTCAGGATGCATATTGAGGAAATGGAAGAAGGCGAGGGAGCCTCCAGTCATGATAAGGAGGCCAAAGGCCAGAATAAAAGAGTTGGTAATGAAAATACAGAGTCGAATGGACGAAATGGAAAATGAGAGCATGAAACATTAATAGAAACAAAAAGAAGCTTGAATATGAAAGTGAAGAGATACAAACTAGACAACGAGAGATTGATGAGAAAAAAAATTCAGATAAATGCTCGAGTGTTGCAGAGATTAGATCAGTTGCAGAGACAAATGAAGAAGGGATCAAACTCAAAACAAGAGGAAGAAGGCAGGTGCCATGAAAGAACGGATGATAGTGGAAGAGTTGGTTATTCCAGAAGTGCTAGCAGAGCTCATGGACACCACTCACCTCTTTACTCAGAAAGAAAGTTTTATGCATCGGAAGATCCCGTAAGCAGTCCAGAGGTTTCTCCTGTCAGACACCAAAGAAGGAAACAAGAGGTAGATATTTTGCAAGGAGAGATGAGGAAGCTCAAGCCACCTTCCTTTGTGGGTTAAAGAGAAAGGGAAGATGATGCCAAAGCATGGTTGCTTGGGCTCATCAGATATTTTCAGTTGCATAACTATTCGTCCAACCTAGAAGCCGAGATTTCCACCTACCATTTACATGAGAAAGATGCAATGTGGTGGGACCAACTGAAGCAAGTGGAACATGTTAATGAAAGTAGGATCACTTGGAATAAGTTCAAGAAGTATTTTCAGAAGGAGTACCTCTTAGAGAATTTCTATGAAAAGAAAATGCAGGAGTTATTTGAACTCCGATTGGGAAGCATGATTATGGAAGAATACGAGAAGACATTCTTGGGATTGTTAAAGTATGTCAAGTTCATTGGTGATGAGAAAGTGAAAATAAAGAGATTTCTAGGTGGACTGCCAACCTTTTATAAGGAAAATATCAAGTATAATGAACCCAAGACCTTGACTAAGGCCATCAGGAAGGATAACTACATGTATGATCAAGCGAAGGGAAGAGAATCTCTGCATAAATATTGGAAGGACAAGAAAAATGAAAATTCTGATCAGATGAGGAAATGATTCAAACCTCCCTTCAATAGGAATGAGCCTAATAGAAATCATCAAGATCAGTATGCTAAGGGAGATTTCAAGAAAGAATATTCCTTGGGAATAGGGGGAAGACCACCAATCCAAGGAAGATCACATGTACAAGGATTGACCACACAGAAAAGATAGAGTGAAGACTGTGCACAACATACAAGAGGCTACAACAGTCAAAGATATGGGAAGAATCTATGCAACTTTAAATGATTGACAAGAAAACTACCAGTCCAATATGATTGAGGTGGAAGGTAAGATCATAAATCAATATGTTGCTATTTTTATTGATTCAGGAGCAAGTCATTGCTACATTGATCCTAAGATAGTGGATAGATTACATTTGGAGAAACATAAACTTGGAAAATCAAGTCTGGTTCAGTTAGCCACTGGAACCAAAAAAAGAATCCATGACATGGTCAGAAGTTGTTCCATAAGTCTTCATGGTGTGAATACTAGTATTGATCTAAATATCATACCATTGGGGTGTTATCATATTCTGATTGGAATGGATTGGTTGGACAAGCATCATGTTGTCCTAGATTTTGATAACAAGACATTTACATGTCTTGATGGAAATGGAAAACAGAGCACTGTGAAAGGAGTTCCAAGACCCATGTCTATAAGGGAGATTTCAACCTTACAACTAAAAATATGTTTTAGAAAAGGATATCAATTGTATGCAGCTCATATGGAAGATACAGATAATACAAAGGGGCCAAGCCTCGAATATTTCTCAGTACTACAGGAATTTGAAGATATATTCCAAGAAATATCCAGATTTCCACCAAGAAGGGAGATAGATTTCTCAATTGATTTAGTTCCAGAAATTGTCCCGGTGTCAAAAACACCTTATAGAATGAGCACACCATAGTTAAAAGAATTACAAATGCAGGTCGAGGAATTGTTGAAGAAAGGGTACATACGTCCAAGTGTTTCACCTTGGGGAGCACCAATATTTTTTGTCAAAAAGAAGGATGGAACATTGAGACTGTGTATTGACTTCCGACAGCTGAAAAAGTACACTATAAAGAACAAGTATCCTCTTCCCCGAATTGATGACCTCTTTGATAA
>JZKD02S1633973.1:113678-131105 GCA_000966675.3 Picea glauca | reverse complement strand
TTTCTGTTATTTGCTGCATACACACATATAAACACATCTAAAAGGTAGATCAACAAAGTGTTTGATGAAATACCTCACTCAGAAAAAGTTTTGAAAAGACACCAAAACAGTGATGTTCCTTGCATAATGGCTTGGGATCATTACAGATTACGCCATATGTGCACATGGTTTCCTCTGCTTACTATGTCACGACATCACTTTTCACTGGCACGACTATGCCCAACAGTCATTTGACGATCTTAAAGTAGCGCTTTCAAATGCACCTTTAATTAGTGCACCAGACTATAATCGCGACTACATCCTCTACGTATCAGCATCAGCTGTATCAGTAGCCAACGTCCTCGTCCAGCTCGGAGATGAAAATCGTGAACACGTCATTTATTACATTAGTAAGAACCTCCCAGGACCACCCTTGAAGTATAAACACAAAGAGAAACTTTCTCTTGTAGTTGTCCTCGCAGTCCAGAAACTACGCCATTACATTCTGCTTCGCACCACAAAGGTCATCGCAGATTCCAACCCTATGCAGTACTTGCTTAGTCATCGACAAGTTAACGACAAAATCGTTGGATGGATCGTTATCCTACAGGAGTACGACCTCAAGTTCTCAACACCTAAGAGTAAGAAGGCCCTTGTTCTCGCCGAACTTGTCATGACCCTCCCCTCTGACACCACCAATGCTCCCGTCAACACCGAATTTCTCGATAAACATCTCTTTTACATCACTTCGGATGATCCTTGGTACGACGACCTCCTCGTTTACCTCCGAACTCAAAAATTTGGTAACCACCTTTCACGAGATGATCGTCGACGTATTCGTCATCAGGCCCCCTGCTACCTCCTCATCGGAGACATCCTATACCGACGAGGCATCGACACCATTCTTCGTCGATGCCTGACAGTTGACGAAGACAACAAAGTCTTAAATGACTGCCATAGCAGCGCATGTGGGGGCCATCTTTCGGGTATATCCACTGCTCAAAAGATTATCCGAGCCGATTACTTTTGGCCTACCTTGTTTCATGATTGCATTCATGCCGTGAAACGATGTGAGCAATGTCAGCTCTATGCCAACAAAGCCCGAGCTCCCCCCGCCCTTCTCCACCCTGTCATTACTGTCGACCCTTTCTGTAAATGGGGCATCGACTTTATGACTTGTAATCCCCCCTCCAGCAATGGTCACAAATACATTGTTGTCGTCGTTGATTACTTCACCAAATGGGTCGAAGCTATGCCCACTTTCAACAACACCGCTGACACTGCAATGCATTTTTTCTTTAATCACGTCATATCCCGTTTTGGAGTACCCCTCCAACTCGTGTCTGACCATGGGAAACACTTCGAGAATGAGATCTTCGTCGAACTCTCATCACAGTTAGGCTTCTCTCACAAGTTTGCCTCACCATATTACCCTCAGTCAAATAGATAGGTTGAGGCAGTTAACAAAGTCCTCAAGACCATGTTACAACGCATGGTTAATAAACATAAAACCAATTGGCATCATATGTTATTTTCCGTGCTATGGGCTTATCGAACGGCGGTGAAAACCGCTACTAGTTTCACACCATTCCATTTAGTCCATGGGGTCGAGGAAACTCTTCCCATCGAGTGCGAAATTCCCACCTTACACACCGCAATTGAACTATTACCTGAAACTGTTCCAATGGAGCAGCGCTTGCTGAACTTGGAGTCTCTGGATGAAGATCGTCGATCTTCCTTATAGAACAACGAGGCAGCTAAAAAATGATCCAAGGCTACCTTTGATCGCCATGTCAACCTTCGATCATTTCGCGAAGGCAACCTCGTCCTGGCTTATGACATCGCTCATGATACCTTTGGCCATGGAAAATTTGAATCACTTTGGCATGGCCCTTACATTATCCAACATTGCCTCACCAAAGGCGCATACATCCTGGCCTCCCCCGAAGGCCTCTCTCTCAAAGAACCTGTCAATGGGTTGTATCTCAAGAAATTTTATGCGTAAAAGTAGTCATTCTACTTTAGGTTATTTCTTCTTTTTAGTTTTTTTTAATCTTTTTTCTCGTACCCTCATGTCTAAACTATCCCTTGTGCTATTGACAGATGCTTCCTCCACCAGCCTACCACATTGGTTACACCGATGACACCATCCGTTGGACACAAAATCTAGCTTCGGCTGCTTGGGCTCTCTACACCCCCTCACACGAAATGCTACATTCAAATGGCATATGTTTGGGGCTAGCAACCAACAACCAAGCTGAATACACTGCGTTCATTGGCCTCCTGGCCAACACCCAGCATCATCATATTCGTCACCTTAGCGTCTTCCTTGACTCTCAACTAGTCGTTCTCCAGCTCAACAATCTATACCGTGTACGCGATCCATGCCTCTTTTTCAAATACCTGCAGGTTAGACTGTTATCTCGACATTTTGATTCCATTACATTTACACATATTCCAATACAATTGAATCAATTAACAGATCACATAGCTAACATGGTGTTAGATTGGCATATATCACATCAAGCTACACATACATAAACATCTCACAAATCCTATCACAGCATATATATAGAATAGACATCATCAAACTCACCAGCAAAAAAAAAACACATGTAGACACCAGATGAATCTCAAAATATGTATACTCATGTATATATAAAATCCCATCAGGCCATCAGAATTTTTACCTACAAAAATACATGTATCCGCGGGCCAATGCAACACCTCGGTACAAAAAATGGGCTCACCAGCCTATATACAACAAAAACAAAGATATACATCATGCACCACTCATGGTGCCTCTATCGCCCCACCACCTACTCCTCCCTCAGGCGGTGGAATCCCACCACCACCTGCCCCAGGCGGTGGTGGTCCACCCACAGGACCCTCCTGCCCCGACGACAGGCATCCACTCATCATTGCAGTCAGCACTACTTCTCGCCACACTATGGACCGCCATGTTGGTGGTACCCCCACACACTGCTCCAGGAAACTCTCGTCCTGGATGCACGTCCACATGCCCTCAGGAACATCCTGTAAAACCGTCTCTAGACGACGGCGTATGTCATCAAAATCTACTCTGGTCACCGCCAGAGGAGCGTGTGATGGTCCCGCACGAGGGTCATCGAACCGACGCCTCCTCGCTGCCCTCTCTGGCTTAGCTGGTTGCCCCGTGGCATCCTCCCACTGACGTCTCTCTCCATGCAGTAGTCTCTCCAGCTCTCGACGAGCCGACGCTCTCTGCATCTCCACCCGCCCACGAGGTGCCACATCTGCACATGCAAAAAACAAACAACAAAATATAGTGTCAGCATCTATATCATATACATATGGACTGATATCTCAAAAAACAACATAAACCACAAACATGTACACCAAATACTAAACATACCTCAATGATCGAACACCTCTCCTGGAGGTAGCACCATGTCCGGGTCACCCCGGAAGTCCACCCCAGCATAGGGGTACCGCAGTATCACCTACGGCATCTGCCGCCACACCTGTGTCGTCTCTTCTGAAAAGAAGTGGCCACCTTCGCCACCACCGAGACGAAGCAAAACTGTAGACCACCGCCTCAACTGCGGCTCTCGTGCCCCCGGCATCTCCAGTAAGATCCTCGAGCGCAACATTGGCACCCTCTCTAAAAACCAGGCCACTAGGATGGACCCGAAAGCAAACTCTCTTCCACCAGTGGACCGATAATGGTCCAACTGTGCCATCATCCTATCATGGAGCGTCAGCCCCCAAGAGAACCGCTCAGTAGCCAACACTCTCTCCAACACCAACAGCTGGCCACCACTAATCCGCTAGGTCGCAAGTGACCGATATATCCGAACAATCATCACTGCTATACAGCAATGTGCCAGGGATTCTATCACACCGATACTCACCACAGTCCCAGACATAAAGTCCCTACCTGAGCAGTATCTCTGGCCAATATCGGCCAGCAAAATGGTCTTGGGCAACACCGGCTCCATCGGTAGGGGCGTTCCCCAAAAGGGGAGCCCAGTCAAAAAATAAATATCCTCCACCATAGTGAAGGGGATCTGCTCTCCTCGTATGAGGAAGAAATGCAGCTCCGGACTCCACATCTGGATCAGGAACTGCAACAAATACTCCTGTGCTCGTATCAACGTGCACTCAAAGAACTTTAGCAACCCACAGGTTGCCAAAGTCGCACGCACGTCGGGCCCCTCAATGGCCACAGCGTCTCGCAACTGGGCCCAGTCTCGCTCTCACCACTGCACTGGCATCGTCACCACGAACCACCTGTAGACAACACAGAGTCCTATATCATCTCATGCAACCATCCACAACATCAAAAAGACTCATTTTTTACCCTTCAACCTTGCCTCCTAGGCGCGGTTTTTGTTACCCACAGGCGCGCACACATGCGCGCCTGTTCATTACACAGGCGCGCATATATGTGCACCTGTTCATTACACAGGCGCTCATATATGAGCACCTGTACACTGCACAGATGCGCATCATTGCACACCTTTTTGCTTCACAAGCGCGCCCTGATGCGTTCCTGTCCACCATACAGATGCACACAGGTGCGCGCCTGTCAAGCCCACAAGCGCGCACTGATGCGCGCCTGTTCAACTCATAGGCACGCCTTTTGGGAACGCCTTAAATTATCCCTATCGTGCACACATTCACGTATATTCAGTGTATAGGCATGCACGTATGCGTGCCTATCACCGAATCATCCGCGCATGTGGGGCCCAAACCCCCTAAAAACCCCTGTACGGCCCTCTGTACAAACCCTACCCAAAAATTGAAAACCTATTTCTATGCAGGATGATCAGACCACTAATATAATACTCGCAACTCCTCAATCGGATGTCTCGTCCTCCCCGAATCTCCAAATCTTCTCTGAAAACTGCTCATCTAGTCACTATTGTAGCAGGTACAAATGAGGTGGCAATGTGGGCCCTACAGCTATATATAGGCCTTTTGCCAAACTTCCACTCACCATTCTGGGAGCTCAAGGCGTCCATTTTTCAAACCGTCTTCAGCCACGAGATCAACATCCCATCACCTACATCACAGCAGTCCCTGGTTCGCTTTTCATCCTGAGCCCCCGAGGTGCCTTTTTTTCATATCATGGTCAGGTACGCACGCGCATAGTCACATTTCTCAAATACATGCTCATATCCTTGATTCTCTTCAGATATTGTTTACTTTGGGTATTTGGTTTTCATGTATGTAGGTACTTGATCATCCTCCATCGACACAACCCCTTTAGGTATATACTCAGCACTGGCATGTAGTCTTTCCCGCTATATCACATTTACATTTCCAGTCACACCCTCTGATATTGGCCTCTAGGATCCCCATTCCTGGCTCTGCAGTACCCACACCTCCATTTGCATCTTCGGTACTATTACCCGGTAGCATTCTTACCCACATGAGTTGTCCCATTCATAGCACCTTTTGCCACTTTTTGAAACTCATGTTGTTTTTCATTACCCTTTAGGGATGGGAGTCTCGATAGTCTTTCATCATGTCGTGAATCAGCCACATACTCCTTCTCCTCATTTTTCTAGCTTTCCCACACAGACTCCCAGATTATCTCTCTACGGCTCTATTTTTTACCTGCACCTCCACAGTATCATGAACCCTTCATTTCATCCACAATCAGTTTGCCCATCTGTGAACCTACCTTCATTCCACCTACCTCATACAGAAACTCACCAATGGGGCCCCCACCCTTCGTCAGTCTTCCAAACACATTATGCCCTACGTGGGCCACCCATATCACACTGGGGCACCCGTTTCTATATTTGTACATTTCTCCCCAATTATTCATTATTTATTGTACAAACTCCTTTATTTCCAGTCATTCCATTCTCTTTTTTGTCATCACCGTTGGCGACTTGCTTCCTTTTGGCCACACGCAACCCATGTCACCCTTGGTTGGAGCATTACTTATCATATACCCTTGTCAGCATTGTCCATCTCTTTAGAGTACCCCATAGGTCACTTCCCCCTACCCTCTGAATTTGTTCACTTTTTCTTGCCTCTGGCACAACTTATCACCGGTCTTGTCGTCCCCCTGACACTCAACCTTGTTACACAGTTGCGGCCACTCTTTATCTCATACATCCTCCAACCAAGGGCAGTCTTGAGTCTTCCCACTTCTTGACTTTGTCCATGTACCTCTGCCACTTCCTCACCTCAGTAGATTCCACGAAGCCCTTTGCTTCTGGGAGTCGCGTTCCCCTTTTGTCGACATCAGCACAATTTCCTGGAAGGGAGACAGTATCTTGATTCTCATTCTCCATTCAATGAGAGATCTCGGATAGCACAGGGTGAAACACCATTGCTCCCTGCTCTTGTTGGCCCCCATAACATTCGACGCCAACACTTTCTCATGTTATGGTGGGTCTTACTTTGCGACTATTGCAGTTATTTCTATCATTTGCCAAAGACCTCTAAACTTGGTAGGGCCATCAATGCCCGCATCATCGTCGATACTTATTACCGCGATCATTGCCTATTAGTCAGAATATGTTCCTTTGCAGAATTGTCTTCTGCCTTTTTTTCATCACCGCCCCCGAGGGCACTGCAGTTGTCTACACCAACACTTCAATCATCTTTTTTCAGAGTTACATGACACGAGCATGGGGCATGCTCACCTAGTTTGTACACAGTTTTCTATTTTGCGCACCTCATAGAAGGTCGGGTCCTACCGGTTCCTTTTTTCTCCAACGGATCGCTCTAAACAATCCCACTATTGCTCTATCTTACAACAACAATCTCAGTAGAAGAAACATTGATGGATTTCGGCTATACATATGCTCCTAACCTCATCCATCAGGGGGCATTTGTTATCACTGAAATTTCATCCACACATGGTGACAAGAACTCAGCATCATCAAACAGTAATGAAGTCATTCATGGACTTGAATTAATCTCATAGCATTCAAAAAAGGTCAAAATCTATACAAAGTAGTGAAAAATTGAAGATCGCTTTACAGAAGTTGGGTGCGTGAGCACATGCGCGGAACAGGAACGTAGCAAGCATGCATACGCGCACGATGCGCGGTTGTTAGCGCAAAAAGCCACACACCTGCTAAACGGTGCATTTATGAATGTGGTCGACCTCCCAACCACTTATGGTTCAGCTCCCAAGCTGATTTGACCTCCAAATCTGGGCTGGATCTGAATGGTGGGCTGGTCAAAGACCTAATAATGCTCTAAATGGCCTCTTTTCACACTACAACGCAGTTACACAATAACCCAATGCAATGTTATAAAAATCCATGAATGCACCCAATTTTCTCAAGGAATTCAAAGTAATGTTATGCTTCCTATATTGTTTAAGGACTCCATCCTTGACAAGAACACATTGGCTCCATTTCATTGAGCAATCCACCTCTCCATTGATTGGATTTGCAAAGAGTTCTTTCACCACCATTTTCATTTTCTTTGTTGTAAGGAGAAAAATCTTGTGAGGGTCCAAGAGCCTTCCCTTGGAGGAAGAAGGGACTCATAGTCCCCTTTCTTATTGGTGCTTTTATTTCATCAATAGATCAGCCTAAAAACATTGGTGACATGGGTCTTTTTTTTTTGTTATCTCTATGTCCCTATGCTTATGATTTTAGTTTGTATTAGTTTAATTTTTGCTTGTAGTTTTGTTTTTCTTTCTCTAAATCTTTCCTCTACAGTTGTCCTGCTCAGCAAGACCCAACTGGGCATGCAAGCACCTCTCATTTTCTCACCAAGGTGACGAAAAAGGTGCAACACCCAGCATCTCTCTTGATTTTGGTATGGTTTTTACTCTCTTGCTATCATTTTATTCAAGTCAAGTATTGTTGTGTTAGGATCTAGGTGGGAAGTATAAGGGAATACACGCCCACCATAGTCTTCACCATTTTTTCTTCATTTTATTGCTCCATCTCATTGGCAAGGGTTTTCTAAGAGAAGTATAAGGGCATACACCCTCTTAGCCTAAACCCTAGATTAGAGAAACTTGCCTTGGAAAGTAAAAGGGCTTACACCCACAAGGAGGTAGTTTCTCCAAGATCCTTGAGACTCCATTAACCCAATAGTGACATTGGGTGTAAGATTCCCATATTTATAACACTTGTTTCCTTGGTTGGGTCAGGATTTTCCCAATCTACAACTTGTGCCATAACATTTTGGCACTGTTGTCGGGGAGGATTTTGAATCCTCTTTCGAACCCTAAAAACACTTTGGTAAGATATCCCAAATCCTTACCCTTATCTTACTTGGAGACTCCACCCAAGGGACGTCCCCTTTACACCCTCTTTGATGAACTCATCTTGAATCTCATCTGGCGACTCCACCTTCCCAGAAACTTTCTTTCCCCAAACCTTTTCCCCCTAGGAAAATCAAGCCTTCTAAGGTTTACCAAAGAAGGTATCCTCTCAAGTCTTCAGTTGCTAAAAACCTTTTCCATAAATCCCTTCCCCTTGCTCCAATGGCTCTCCCTTGGGAAATATACCTCTACAAATCCCTCAACATGGCCAATATCCAAGGTCACCCTAACAAGATGCCAATAGATGTCAACAAGTGGTTTCCAAGGCTCCCGGAAAACAATGTGATAACTATCGAAGACCACATTTATGTCATGGTCCGAGATATGGACAATGCAGGTATTGATCATGAAGATGTGTCCATGAGACTGATTGCCTCATCATTGATTGAGGAGGGTATTGATTGGTTCAAGGGAATCCTTGATAATCAAATCACCACCTATGATGCCTTTACCGCCTTATTTAAAAGAAGATGGTCAAGGAAAGCAGATCGTGGGACACTTGCAACTCAATTAAATCAAATAAATAAAAAGGAGAATGAAATGGTAAGAGAATTCATTTCAATATTTGAAAGGTTACACAATCAAATTCCAACATATTACCATCTTACAACATCATTAGTCTATCTCCTTTACATTAATTCCTTTGAAGGGTAGTTATGATACATTCTTAAAGATAAATATCCCACAACATTGGCGCAAGATAAATAATTCATTATCAACATTGAAGAGAATCTCCTTGATTAAAAAATAGAGTCTTTCCAGTATCCCCGCAAAAAGATAAAATAAAGGATTAAGGTTTCCAACAACAATGCTCTTGATCCGATTACTCTCTCAACTCAAAATATAGAACAAATGAATACTCAGTTTGATCATGTAAGAAATCATCTTATGAACTGTATGACTACAGTGGAAACAAATCAATCTCCTCCCAGACATCAGAGAGATGCCACTAGTCGGAAGCCAAGACCTCAGCAAGAAGAAAAGGCCTGAGATACTTTGAAACCTGTTGGGATAGTCAATATAGAAGATTGGTGTCTCCCATTCCAAGATCCCCGCAGTGAAAATTAATCTCCTCGAAAGGATGAAGACTATCCTTACGATATAAACTTCATGATTTGCAATCTCAATGAAGAACAAACTAATCAAGATCTCATCAATAAATCCAGAAGAATAGGAGAAAGAGAGGGGAGACTCTGGGCCTTAAGTAAGTTGACAGATAATCAAAAGAAGGAAATAAAGAGGAGGAAAATTTTAGTCTACAGAAGAAAGAATGCTTTAGCCCCTCCATCATAGCCTGATACTCCTCTTCCAACAACAGAAAAGATGGCTCCACCACCTCCACTGTCAGTATGTGAGTTGCCTCATGAGCCAACTCCTGCAGATGACATTCAGTTGAATATCGATGTTGCAAAAATGATTGGAAAGCTAAATATGATGGTCCCAATGATAGAGATGTGTAAGATCCCTTCCATGAAAAGGCAAGTTTTGAGGATATTACAGGTGTCAAATAAGAAAGAGGATCCTCCCATTGTACTAAACACCATGTATCTTGATCGGCCAAAAGACAAGAACCCGCCTTTTTATCACTCATTAGGCATGAATGGCCTCCGCTTGAAAAACTACATGATTGATTTAGGGGCTTCAACAAATGTCATATCTTTGAAGGTAATGAAACAACTTGGTTTGAAGACAACCCAACCTTATGGAAATGTTTGTGGTATTTATTCAAGAATATTTAAGGTCTTGGGAGTATGTGAAGATGTTGAATTATTTTTTATAGAGTTCCCACATATCAACGCCCTCATGGATATATTGGTAATCAATGTCCCTAATTCCTAGGGGATGCTCTTGTCAAGGACCCAGTCCTCATCCTTTGGAGGTTTCCTTAGTATGAACCTTACACATGCATATATTCCCATGGGTGATGGAACGCATGAGATCCTGCATAACAGGGAGAAGAAAGATAAACATGTGATCAATCTAAGAGGGGCCAACTATGTCGGTGAGCACTACCATGATATACATCCACAGATTTTTGAGTATGATCCATATGAGTTTCCCTTCATGCAGGAAGATGCAGTGGATTTTTTTTTACCATGGACGGATAAAATGAAAGTCGCACAGTACCATAATAAGGAGTTGGAATCTATTCATATTATACAAAGGGAAGATGAGAAAAGTAAAGAAATCGTCAAAGATATCATTCACATAGATCCGCCATACGACAAGAATACACCTTGCACCGATTTCAATGAAGGAACTCTTGTTCTCATGTGGGACAAAATAAAGGGCAATACTAGACATGAACAGAAAGACAATAACTCATGGCTTGGCCCTTACATCATTAGAAAGAAGTCTGACAAAGAAAAGTACTATCTGACAGCATTAGACGGGAGATAGATGTCATTTCCCATATATGGGCCTCTTCTCCGACCTCACATCTAGGTCACATTACTTCTTCAGGGCTTGTGCCCCAGGTAAGTAGGTAATTCATTTTGATTCCCTGCATTTGCATCTTGATTTCTGATACTAGTTTATATGCATTTCATATTTCATTCTACTCTACTTGCATATTGATTTCATGTTTAGTTTAGAATTTTTTGAAATGTCAAAATTTTATTTTCTAGATTAGTGGGTCTTGATATAAGAGAACAAGGATGAGTAGGCCATCTTGCACTTGACAGTTTGATGTTTACTTGCAGGCACATGTCTACCAGGTGATGTTTTGGTTCACATGCACTCTACGGCGAGCATATGTCCCCAAGTAGGAGAGAGATGCTATCCCCATTTTGTGGATAACTAAGGATATGGTGTCTTTGTTGATGATTGAAAATGTCAACGTAATTTTTCCCAAAAAGTGTTGCTAAAGCATATTATTATACAAGACTAAATAATGCTAGTACCTAGGTGGGACCCCCTTGAACTTTTGAAGATAAGATTTGTTCATTTTCAATGTTATGATGAGGTGCTACAAAGGTTTACGTGGTTGATGAGAATATGGTCGTCATTGATATGAGTTAAGCCTTGAGATGTTGTTGCTTCATGATACTACAACCTTCTATTCATTTATGGTATTTGTTCTTCTTGCACCTGCACAATAAAAATGTTCGTGAAAATTGCAGAAAGGCATTTTGAGGAAAAGAAAAATACTATATCTAATGCAAAAGAGACCTAGCTCTATGATACTATATGCATGAAAATACTTGTTGATAGTGGTTAAGTTATAGCTAACAAGAAAATGGCTATGTAAAATTGTTAAATTAAATTTTATATATATACATATGGTGGAAATTTTAGTGGCACATTTTGGCAAGGAGATTATGCATTGGTTGATGCAATCGGTAGCTGATATGCATATGTTTTAAACCATGGTGGCTCATGGAAGTAATGACTTTGCAATTTTTATCGTGATTATGCTATTGGTGATGATTCTATTGTATAGTCGTCAAGTGATTTATTTGAGTTATAACATGGATGGCGCATTTGGAAAATGGTTGAATTGTGTAACTTGGGTTATGTTATGGTTTAAATGTGTTGATATTCTCGATGCATTGGTTGATTAATGGTGTTAATGGATGGCTCGTTGGCATGTACTGTGGATTAAATGAGACAAGGGTGGAGGAGACATGCATTTATTGCACATCACCTTTACCCTTTCCATTGGCCACCACCCTAGTCAGACTATTGTTCAATCTTGTTGTTGTGTTCACGCTCCATATTTTTAGTAGGGTGAAACCGCTCGACCACCTCTCATCTTAAGGATTTCGATTAACAGGTATGTCTCTTTTGGCCATTCGTGACTTCGCTCTATTTATTAAATTTTTTTGGCTCAGTTGCGTGGGTTTTTGTTTGTCCCGAGTGCTGCAACTTTGTGGAATTTTGGTTTTGAATGGAAAATGGATGGTTTTGTTGTAATAGTTTTAAGTTCATCGAAGTTGTTAGTCTTCCTGAGTGATATTTCTTTGTTACCACTACGTTTTGGTTGAAGGGATTTATTTAAATCATGGTTGAATGGTGGTATTCACGATTCTTGGGTTTAACTAGAGCCCTGTTCTCTTGTTTTGGCCTCGTCAAGGAACTGTCTCTCGTTCAAAAGCGTCATAGCTTCCTTGTACGTACACCTTTGGCCTCGAAGTTTCACTGTAGTTAGTTTTGTTCCTCCTGTGAAGGCTACCGTGCAAACCCTTAACCCTCTAGACTGAAGTTGCATAGGGATACTGTTGAGTGTGCCAAGTTGTTCCTAGTTATTGTGGTCTATTTATTTGAATACGGGCTCACCTGTTGGTCGTATAAGCAGTCGTGTTGGTATGGTTTTTGTCACTGTCGTTGTGGAAATAACGTGAAACTTACATTGCCAATTTGCGCTCCCAAAAGTTCACAGTCACCCGCCTGATGTCAAAAGCTCAGTTGTGTTTAATGGAAGGGCCTCTGCCCCTTTTGGTTGGATGCGTGGGTATACAAAGCTACCACGACTTGTTTCATTGATTGAGTTTTCCTACCACAATGGTGAATTGTTGGTTGGTGTGCAGTCATTGATTTTGCACCTATGGTGATTTGGTTGATGTCTGACATTGGTCACGAATTCTTAGGGTTGCTCACACGGGTTGTGTTCTGTGTATGGTGTTTTATGAAACATGGGGCACGATAACTATGGTTTCCCTGGGGTCGAATGATAATCGAACCAGATAACTGTAGAAGGTTTATCCATGACATCCTTGAGTTGTTGGTTATTATACAATCGTTAGTATTTGTGCTTATGATGTTTTGGATAATGGTTGGCATTGGCTAAAAGGGTTTAGTGTTGTTCACACAGGTCACGTCCTGTAGATGATGTTTTGTAAAGTAATGTATTGGGATGGATATTCCTATTCCATCTTTTGTCGTTGGTAAAATAAGTTTGAATATGCGCGACCTGATCACTCATAAGCGACTTAATAATATCCCAGAATGATGTTTTGAGTTATGTCGTGGTCATATGTTGTTGTGTGATTATTGGAAATATTACATTGGGATTCTCTCGGTTGTGCACCATGTGTAGTATGGATGACTTGTTTTTATGCTCAGCGATATCCACTCAATTTCAACTGCGTTATTTATTACAATTGATCACTTTTGATGGTAGTCGGTTGGATATTTGGCTCAATTTTTAAGTCGCATTGAGATGTTTTGATTACAGTGGCATGGTTACAATGCCTTGGACATTTACCCCTGCATAGTCTGTGTCTAAATGATGATTGTTGGTTGTATAATCAATTTTTTTCAGGCATGGCATGTGAGGTTTCAATTATTTTGATATTTCCACTGCATATGTATATATGGGAACGAATATCATTACAGATCTTGATTGGCTTCATTACAGAAATAGTGACTTCATTATTATTTTGGAAACATTACCTTTAAATATAAATGTGGATTTGGGAAATGTATGGCAGTGGTGGATGATTAATAATTATAGATCGGAAATTATTGTTGTTGTTGATTGTTATAAAATGCAGAATGTGTGAATAAGGGGAATAAAACCTCTTACAAATTGTGTAAAATACATATGTTTTGAAATCGCACTGTGTTGGATATTAATGGACAGTGAAATTAGGCAAATACACAGGAATTATTACTCAGTCATTTGGTTGTTGGTTGATGCATATTTTTCTTACTGCAAAGTATATTATGGATTGCTTGATTGATCTCATGAAAAGTAAACATTTTTTCCCCCTCACTATCTCATTTTCTGCTAATTACAACCCAATCACATATCCCATATTCATTTTGTTCACTCCCTGTTCTGATATTGATTACAACTAACAGAATTTATGTGTTAAGTGAATGAAGTGGCAGTGTCTTGAGTGGATTGCAGTAAGGTTTCTTTGGTTGTTTATAGTTGATTGTTGTTGTCATTGAGTAGTGACCATTTATTCTCCCCTTTCATTATATCATATTTTCACTCATTACAAACCCCTCACGTTTCCCAGAACATTGTTCACCCCCCCTGCTCATTGATTAACATTAAGACAATTTGTATGGATTGGATTGCATGAGCCTGATACATTCTGAGCCAAATCTATTTCATATTTTTAAAGAGTTTTCATGCATGGTTATTTAAAAGACTATTTGTTAATCGTTAACATATGCAAGATGAGATTTTTTAGTCAGGGAAGCCATGGCCGAGGAAACAGAGGTAGGGGTAACTGGAAACGAGGCCCAAGAAGGCCCAGGTTCTCTATACATTTTGATGTTGATTCAGAAGATATTGGCCAATTATTTCATGTTGGATTCTTTAATTAGATTGGGAAGGGAATAGTCCAACTGAGGCCTGAAAGGCCTCCTTTCCAAGCCCCTCAAGCCCTTGGCATCCCTATGCCTCCTCATGTCTCTTTACAACCTGAAGTCCTGAAAAATGATGGGCGACAGGAGATTGTTCACCCGACAGTCTCCCAACACTGTGGCTGGTCAAACTTAACCTTGCCTACTCCCCCACCTTTGAACCCCATTGTCCAAGCTTCCCCTAACCACTCACTAGTGAAATACTCCCATGCCATAAAGAGATTGAAGACTGAAGCCCACCATGCACTTGATAAAGGAAAAGATATTGATTCCCCTTGCTCACCCTCCAATGACTCTGAAAAATCTGTGTCTTCACGGATGCATTTGAGGGATGATTGTTCCCAAGTGATCAGTGAGATAAATCCTAAAGGCTCTGCCCAGCCCAAGGAAAATTAAGGAAATTCAAGAGGTGACAGAAGAAACAAAGGAAGGGTTGCATCACAGACATAAAAATATGGCATTTGAATTTTATGTTGTTTATTTTTTCATGACAGTGGACATCAGGGATTATGGACAACATGTTTTATTTTGGATATATGAGTATTATTTTTGAAACAATTTCAATTTTCAAGAGCTAAAATTGCCAAAAGTAAATATGTTGATGGGAGGCACAAGGTGATGTGTTTTATTAACTAATGGATTATGTTATGATGATTATGATTGTTATGAACTAGAGGGAGTCACAAGGGGTCCCACCTACTAGTTATTATTTATCTATGACCCTATTATGATTATTCCCCCCCCCCGGAACTAAAGTTAGTTGAGTCTTTAATTAGCTTAACTAATAAGTTGGTTCAACTACTTCAACCAATCCTAATTTGTTAAAAGCATAAGTAAGGGGAGAAACAAGAGGAGGATAAAATCACAAAGCAGACTAATGCTTTCTCTTTGAGTTGATGTTGAGATAGTTCAGTTTTCATTCATTCATATATTCATCATAGCCTAATTCTATTTTGTGATAGCAGGGTCTTATTGTAGACAACAATATTCAGGGTTGAATCAAATCATTCAGACACTTGTTCTTCGGAGGTGTTGATCTATCTTTGATAGTCTATGTAGACTTGTTTGTTTGTGAATTAATTTTCATGACTGATAAAGGCTATTGTGCAGAGTCAAGTGGGAATCAATCTGTGGAAAGTTGATCCAACTTTTAGAGTTCATTTTTGTTTTTTTGTCAGAGGTCCTTTTGTATGTTCCATCGAGGATTTCTAAGTTTGAATTTGGTCCAATATTTATGTGTGAAGTTTTGTAAAGACAATGACTCTTTAGTGAATTGGAATGAAATAACAGATTCCTTTATGTCTCATATATCTTGAGTATCATATTGGTGTCTTTAAATCTGTTCTTACATTTATTTCAGCAACTGATATGTTCAGAAAAATACATTAAAAGAGAATTTCCTGCAAGTTTTTTGTTGATAAAAGACTAGCCTAAGCACTTGTAATTAATACTTGTGAGTTAGGATATATATTTTGTTGGCTATAAACATAGGGTGATATTACTGTCTACTTTAATTTAGCTAAGTAAAGTCTGAAAATGCTTGAGTAAGATCAATTCATATCTTTTCCTCAACATTTATTTGGTGACCATACTGGGGAGATCTTCGATATCTCTCCGGTAAAATATTCCCAATATTCCCAATCTTCATCATCATCAGTGATCGGTATCTTGTACAACCACCATATCCCAATCCAATCTACTACAAACCCCACCAAAGTCATTAAAAAGTATGGGATTTTTAGTTTGAGGAAGATGCCACAACCACACCATGGCATGTGTCCTCTCCTCTTATCCTGGCTCTTGCTACTCGTCCACTTCTGAAATTTAAAGAGAATTTGCCTAAGTTTTCAGGAAATAATACTGTCAATACCAATGAACACCTAGTGGCATTTTCAATTGTTTGTCATAACACAGGGGCCAACGACAACGATACTTACATGCGCCTATTCGTCAATTCCTCGGAAGGGAAGGGAAGGCTGATTTTTTTGACCTTTCTCCTAAGATTTTATCTACCTGGGAGGAATTAATATACTGGTTTAGATCCACTTAAGAGAAATCCAAAAGCCTTGCTAAGAAGTTAAGGGATTACAATAATGTCACGTACAAAGATGGTGAGACCATCAAGTCTTTCAACTTGTGTTTTACCAAGTTGAATAATCAAATCCTCGAACGTATCCGCCCTCAGAACCAAGCTGCCTTCATGCATTACTATAATGCATTGCCTTCTCCTTACCATCATAGTCTTGAAGAGAAAGCCATTGATAATATTGGTTCCTCTCTACACACTTGTTCGGAGTATGAAGGACAACTTGAATGAATTGGTCTACCCTAGAGAGAATCAGTTAGATAGACAAACATGTCCACTCTCTTACAGCTAGTACAAGATATGAACAATCGTATGATAGCATTTGATCAGAAGAGTATTGTCTCCCCTCTCACCCCTGGACCTTCATCCTCTTCTGCACCTCCTTTTAGAAATCTAGTTGAAAATATTTTTCAGCCCAAGGTTATCCTACCTAGGAGTTGGTGTAAATTTTGCGAGGAACACCATGAAGAAACTAAATGTCAGGTAAGGAAGAGTGTCAAAGACAAGATCTTTGGTAAAAGACCAAAAGCCACTATTGATATCCTATATTTTTCCAAGCGAGAAGATGTCATGGTTATCAATACCAGAAACAAAGCCTATGCCCCAAAAGGCAAGTTTGACCCTCCTCGCAGTTCTTCTAACCTGAGTTCATCCTCAACTGTTGCTACATCCCAGGTTCCCAAAATTCCTGAGAGTTAAGGAATCAATCCTCCTCCCCCCTCTTCCAAATACAATAACTTGAATCAAT
>JZKD02S1633973.1:91694-113628 GCA_000966675.3 Picea glauca | reverse complement strand
ATTGACGAAGGTTCGGGCCCAAGTGTGATGTCGAAGATTATTATGGAAGAGCTAGGCTTGTCTTGTACAAATGAAAATTCCAGAAGCATGCTCTCCTATAATAGTCTACAACAAACTACCATATGCGATATTAAGGATGTAACCTTGGTTTTATGCACTCATCCTGAGATAAGGACAACCCTCAACATTCAGGTGATTGATATGCCCGTAAGAAATTATTCAATTATCTTTGGGAGATATTGGCAAGCCCTAACAAGTGGATACCTCTCGCTTGACGAGACACATTTATCCATTCCTCAGAATGGAAAGAATATCATATTCCTTAGAGAAGGAAGAATTTCACCCTACATAGAGAGTGTTCCACAATCTAGCATAAACCATATCGAAGAGAACCTAGGAGTGTACTCCATATTCACTGAAGAGGATAATATTCCTCTAGAAAGAATTGATTTAGAGGATGAATTGTGGCCTATGCACTTCGATGGTTCACACTCAAATGGGGGTAACGGGGCTGGTATTATATTGGTTTCCTCTGCAGGGAAGATTCATAATCTGTTATACAGGTTGGAGTTTTCTTCTCAAACAATGTCGTTGAATTCGAAGCTTTACTGCTAGGCATTGAGAACGTTGTTAATCTTGGTTGTGGTCAAATTTCAGTTTTCGAAAATTTTGAGCTTGTTGTGAACCTGATACATAAGACATGCTTTCCTAGAAACCAACTGATGGAACAATATTCCCAAACTTCTTGGGCACTTGTCTCGAATCTCCTATCTTTTAACATCACTCGTGTCAGGAAGGAGTTGAATTCAATAGTTGATCGATTAGCTGCCTTTGCAGCCTCTCCTACTCAGCAGCTCTTGCCTCACTGACTTGATTGTGCTTTCCAATCTCTTCATCGTCCATACATTTCTGAGAATGAAGAATTCAATAAATCCATCCCTAACCATGAAATAAATTATGATGTCATAAAAAATGAACCTCTCAAGCCTGAGGAGATTATAGCTGTAGAAAAGAATAAAACTTCTCAAGGATTGACTCATCTCGGGGGTTCGTTTTCCTTGAGTGTTGTAGGAAAAAAAAATAAACAGGAAGAGGAGGAGATACAACTGATTTTGGTTGAAGCCATCTCCATGAATATTAGGACACCTGGATCTTCATTGAACGCTAAAATAAATGTCCAGGGTTCTGATAAAGAAAGATTAAAGTCTGTTGAATTACTTGGTAGATTTCAAGAGGTTTTTTCTTGGTTTAATATGGATCTTCATGGTTTTGATCCAAGTCTTGTTCAACATACTATGAAACCAGCTAGGAAAAAATGAAGACTTGTTAACTTTGCACTGAAAGCAAATTTTCGTAGGGATCCAAGGAATTTCTCAAAGACTAAGATGTTCTCGTTAGTCCACCCTAAGTGGGTTTCCAAATGGGGACCTGCTTAGAAGACCATTGATAATATTAGAACATGCATTAGTCTTCGAACTTTCAGGAAAAAAATTATGAGAAATCCTTTCCCCTCTCTCAGCATGAAAATATTTCTGCAACAGGTTGTAGAGTTACACTTGGAGCCCTTACTTGACAGTTTGTTTGGTTACAATAAAACCAAGGTAAAAGGGAAAAATATTCACAAAACCACTTTTATTAAAAATTGTGATACTATGTCCTACAGTTTCCTTCCTTCTAGATTATTTGATACCAGTATGGACTTAAAAAGGCCTATACACACAACTTTCGATGAATTGGTCAGTCTCTGTGTTTATTTTGATGATTTAATTGTATGCGTCAAAATGCTGATAGTTACGTCAGAGTGTCATGTGTTGGGTCATTTCCATATTACTTTTGTCTTGGACACTAACCTGGAAATTTTAGAGGAATTACAGAGACAATGGTTTTCTCACAGCATTAACAGTCCTCGCTTGAAGTATTGCGAGGGACCAGCGTGAGAGGTTTTTTTTTTGCTGATTGGATCTTTCTATATACTAGTAGCTTAGTTTTGTTTTCAATTTTTTGTGCTTACTTTTTCTGCCTTACGACACTTTGACTTCTGCTTTCTAAATTGAATTGTCATTTTCTTACTATGTTTTGTTTCTATCTTTTACTGCTACTGTTTTAATTTCTACACTATTACTTCTATTGCAATTTTTGTCTTTATCATATTTTAAGTGTTTGGTCAAGTTAGAATGTTGGATCAATTCTGCCACAGTAACACCCCTACAAAAACATTGTTAGTTGATAACGGTGAAGCTTACACAGTTGTTATGATATCTCCTCTGAAGGGCCTTTGAATTTGTTACATATTTCCACTGTTATCTTATGAGGAATTGATTGTTTCCCGCTTCTTCTTGCCATTTATTCATCCATCGAGATCTTAAGAGAAAATATATAAGTTTTCCTCTTTTACATTGAGAGCATTCTACAGTCAAATGATTATGCATACAATGGTAAAACCCCTCATACTTAACACTTTTCATGAGTTATTCCCAAATTCCCTATCATCTTTCCATTAAATCCTCTCACTTCCCCCTATTGCATAATCATTCAAGTTACGTATTCTTGAGATTACTATTCTTGATCTGTGAAACCATGAGTTCTGATTTCCAATCTGTTGAAAACAAATTTCCCTGTGGAGTCACCAGTTTGTTGACGATTGAAAACGTCAACGTAATTTCTCCCGCAAAGTGTTGCTAAAGCCTATTATTATATAAGACTAAATAATGCTAGTAGGTGGTGTTGATGATTGAAAACGTCAATGTAATTTCGCCCGCAAAGTGTTGCTAATCCTATTATTATATAAGACTAAATAATGCTAGTAGGTGGGACCCCCTAGAACTTTTGAAGATCAGGTCTATTCATTTTCAATGTTACGATGATGCGCTACAAAGTTACATGGTTGATGAGAATATGATTGTCATTGATATCAGTTAAGTTTTGAGATATTGTTCCTTCATGATTCTACAGTCTGTTATTCATTTATGGTATTTGTTCTTCTCGCATGTACAACAGAAATGTTAGTGAAAATACTTGAGGAAAAGTAAAATACTATATCTAATGCAAAAAAAGTAAAATACTATATCTAATGCAAAAAAAGAGACCTAGCTCTACGATACTCTATGCGTGAAAATACTTGTTGATAGTGGTTAAGTCCTAGCTAACAAAGAAATGGCTATGAAATATTGTTAAGTTACATTTTATATGCACATGGAGGAAATTTTGGTGGCACATTTGGCAAGGTGATAATGCATTGGTTATGCATTGCTTAAAGGGATCGGTAGTTGATATACATATGTTGTAACGTTGGTGGCTCATGGAAGTGATGGCTTGCGTTTTTATGGTGATTATGTTATGTTTTGGGTTGATGTTGATCACACTATTTGGTGATGATTCCATACATGATCATTTACATCGTATAGTGGTCAAGTGATTTATTTGAGTTATATCATAAATGTAAACATAGGTGGTGCATTTGGCAAGGTGATTGAAATTCGTTGAATTATTATATGAACTTGGATTATGCTATGGTTTAAATGTATTGAAATTTAATATTATTGATGCACTGGTTGATTAATGGTGTTAATGGAAGGCCCATTGGCATCTACTATGGAGTAAATGAGATGAGGGTGGAGGTGACGTGCATTACTGCACGTCACCTTTACCTTTCCCGTTGGTCACCACCCTGGTCGGACTATTGTTGATCTTGTTGTTGTGTTCATGCTCCATATTTTTAGCAGGGTGAAACCGCTCGGCCACCCCCCGTCTTAAGGATTTCAATTAACAGGTATGTCTCTTTTGGCCATTCTTGAATTCACTCTAGTTATGAAATGATTTTGGCTTAGTTGTGTGTGTTTGTGTTTGTCTTGAGTGCTACAATTGTGTGGAATTTTGGATTTAAATGGAGAATAGATGGTTTGGCTTTCATCAGTTAAATTTGTTGGATTGTCAATATTCCTAAGTGATAGTTCCTTATTACCACTGCGTGTTGGTTGAAGGGTTTTTGGCTGGATGATTTTCTTCATGGTTATTGGGTTTAATTAAGAGCCATGTTTTCTTGTTTCAACCTTGCCAAGGAACTGTCTCTCGTCCACAAGAACCACAACCCCTTGTGCATACACCTTCAGCCTCAGAGTCTCACTGAATTTAGTTTCATTCATCCTGTGAAGGCTACTATGCAAACCCTTAACCCTCCAGGATGGGGTGCATAGGGAAACTGTCGTGCCTATCAAGTGGTTTCCAGTTATTGTGGTCTATTACCTTGAGTACGAGGCTCACCCGTGGGTCATATAGCCATCATGTTGGTATGGCTTCCCGTAACTGCCTCTATGATATTAACATAAGCCTTGCATTGCTATCTGATTTTTAAGGTCACAGTCACCCGCCTTATGCTAAGTAACTCAACAATTTTTATGGAAGGGCCTCTACCCTGTGTCGATTGGATGCCTGGTTATGCATAGCTACCTTGGCTTGTTCAATTGGTTGTTCCTCTACCACAATGGAATTTGTTAGTTTATATACAATCACTAATATTCACACTTTTGATGTTTCAATTGATGGTTGGCATTGGTTACGAATATGGGGGTTGCTCACGCAGGCCGCATCCTGTAGATGAGGTTTTGAGAATTAGAAGATTGTATTGGATATGTTTATTGCATCTTTTGTCATTAGTAGAATACACTTGAATATGTGCGGCCTGATCACTCACATGTGACTTAGTAAATGGCCTAGAATGAATTTTTGAGTACATCGTGGTTATATATTGTTGTGTGGTTATGGTGGAATCCTCTCATTGTGCACCACGTATAATATGGATGGCTTGTTTGTATGCCCAGTGATACTCCCGAATCCTAAGTGCATTTATATTTTTGCAAATTGATCACAGTTGGTGATAGTTGTGTGGGATTTTTGGCTCGGTTTTAAGTCGCACTGAGATACTTGTTTCACAGTGGCATGGTTACAGGGTTTCGAAAATTTACTCCTACATAGCTTGTGTCTAAATAGTGATTGTTGGTTATAGTCAATTGCCTTTCATGCGTGATATGTGAGGTATTGATCATTTTTATTTTTCTACTGCATATATATGTATGGGAACAAATATCATTACAAGATCTCAATTGGCTCTATTAACATAAGTAGAGTCTTCATTATTATTTTTTGGAAATATTACTTTCAAATACATATGTGGATTGGGGAAATGTATGGAAATGATGGATGTTAATGGTTACATATTGAGTGTTGTTGTTGACTTTTATAACATGTATAATGTACGAATAAAAGGAATATAACCTCTTACAAATTTTGTGAAGTACTTGTGTTTCATAATGGCGTTGTATTGGATATTTTATTATTGGACAATGAACTAGTTAAATATACAGGAATTACTACTCAGTCATCTAATTGTTGGTTGATGTTATGGATTTCTTTATTAATATCATGAACAATAAACATTTTTTTCCCCTCTCATTATCTCATTTTCCGCTAATTACAACCCCCTCACACATCCCATATTCATTTTTCACTCCTTGTTCTGATATTGATCACAGCTAAGAAAATTTATGTGTTATATTGGATAGAAATGGCAGAATTTTATGTGGATTGCAGTGAGGTATATTGGTTTTCTTACAATTGATTGTTGTTATCATTGATCAGTGACCATATCTCTTCCCTTTCATTATATCATTTTTTCGCAAATTTCAAACCCCTCATGTATCCCTGAACATTTTTTCCACCCCCTGCTCATTGATTAACATTAGAACAATTTGTATGGATTGGATTGCATGAGCCTGATACATTTTGAGCCAAATCTATTTCGTATTTTTAAGGAGTTGTCATGAATGGTTATTTAAAAGACTATTTTCTAATTGTTAACATATGCAAGATGAGTTTTTTCAGTTGAGTAAGTGATGGCCGAGGAAACAAAGGTAGAGGTAAATGGAACCGAGGCCCAAGGAGGCCTAGGTTCTCAATACATTTTGATGTTGATTCTGAAGAGCTTGGCCAATTGTTCCATGTTGGGTTCTTTAATTGGATTGGACATGGAATAGTCCAACAGAGGCATGAAAGGCCTCCCTTCCAAGCCTCTCAAGCCCTCGGTATACCTGTGCCTCCTCATGTCTCTTTATAGCCTCAAGTCCTGGAAAAAAATGGGTGGCAGGAGATTGTTCACCCGACAGTTTCCCAACACCGTGGCTGGCCAAACTTAACCTTGCATGCTCCCCCACCTTTGAACCCCATTTCCCAAGCTGCCCCTAACCACTCGCCAATGCAATCCTCCCATGCCAGTAAGAAATTGAAGACTGAAGCCCACCATGCACCTGATAAAGGAAATGTTGTCGTTGCCCCTTCCTCACCCTCCGATGACTTTGACAAATCCGTGTCTTCACGGATGCATCTGCGGGATGATTTTTCCCATGTGATTAGTGAGATAAAGCCTAAAGGCTCTGCCCAAATCAAGGAAATTTCAGGGAAATCAGGAGGTGACAACAGCAACCAAGGAAGGGTTGCTTCACAGACTGGAAAATACGGCTTTTAATTTTTATGTCATTTATTGTTTTATGACAGTGGACTCCATGGATTTTGGAGAGCATGTTTTATTTTGGACAACATGTTTTATTTTGGACATATGAGCATTAGTCTGAATTATTTTCAAGTTTTATGAGCTAAAATTGTCAAAGGAAAATATGTTTTGAAGAGAGACACAAGGGGTATGTGTTGCTTAACAAATGGATTATGTTATGATGTAATGATTGTTGTAACTAGGGGAGTCACAAGGGGGTCCCACCTATTAGTTATTATTTAATTATGACCCTATTATGATTATAACTTTTCCCCCCTTCCTTAACTAAAGTTAGTTAATGCCTTATGTTAACTTAACTAATAAGTTAGTTCAACTACTCTAACCAATTCTAAATTGTTAAAAGATAAACTAAGGGGCGGAACTAGGGGAGGATAGAAGACAAAGAATGCTAAGGTTTGCTCTTTGAGTTTATGTTGAGATAGTTCAGATTTCATTCATTCATATATTCATCATAGCCTAATTCTATTTTGTGATAGCATGGTCTTATTATAGACAACAATATTCAGGGCTGAATCAAATCATTCAGACACTTGTTCTTTAGAGGTGTTGATCTATCTTTGATAGTCTTTGTAGGATTGTATGTTTGTGAATTAAGTTTCATGACTGATAAAGGCTATTGTGCAGAGTCGAGTGGGAAAAAATCTATGGCAAGATGATCCAATGTTTAGAGTTTAGTTTTGGTTTTCTATCAGAAGTCCTTTTGTATGTTCCATCAGGGATTTCTAAGTTTGACTTTGGTCCAAGATTTCTTGTGAAGTTTTGTAAAGACAATGACTCTTTGATGAATTGGAATGAAATAAAGGATTGCTTTATGTCTCATCTATCTTGATTATGATCTTGGTGTTTTTACTTATGTTCTTATATTTAATTTCAGCAATTGATATTTTCAAAAAAATACATAAAAAGTGAATTTCCAGCAAAATTGTTTGTTGATAAGAAACTAGCCTAAGCACTTGTAATTAATACTTGTGAGTTAGGATACATATTTTTGTTGGGTATAAATGTAGGGTGATATTCCTGTCTACTTTACTTTAGCCAAGTAAAGTCTGAAAATGCTTGAGTAAGATCAATTCATATCTTTCCTCAACAGGTGGGACCCCCTTGAACTTTTGAAGATCAAATCTGTTCATTTTCAATGTTATGATTAGGTGCTACAAAGGTTTACGGGGTTGATGAAAATATAGTCGCCATTGATATGAGTTAAGCCTTGAGATGTTGTTCCTTCATGATATTGTAGCCTGCTATTCATTTATGGTATTTGTTCTTCTCGCACCTGCACAATAAAAATGTTTGTGAAAATTGCAGAAAGGCATTTTGAGGAAAAGCAAAATACTATATCTAATGAAAAAGAGACCTAGCTATGTGATACTATATGCATGAAAATAATTGTTGATAGTGGTTAAGTCCTAGATAACAAGAAAATGGCTATGAAAAATTGTTAAATTACATATATATATACATATGGTGGAAATTTTAGTGGCGCATTTTGGCAAGGAGATTATGCATTGGTTGATGCAATCAGTAGTTGATATGCATATGTTATAAACCTTGGTGGCTCATGGAAGTAATGGCTTTGAAATTTTTGTGGTGATTATCCTATTGGTGATGATTCTATTGTATAGTGGTCAAGCGATTTATTTGAGTTATTACATGGATGGCACATTTGGAAAATGGTTGAATTGTGTAACTTGGGTTATTCTATGGTCTAAATGTGTTGATATTCTCGATGCATTGGTTGATTAAATGTACTGTGGAGTAAATGAGACAAAGCTAGAGGCGACATGCATTTACTACACGTCACCTTTACCCTTTCCGTTGGTCGCCACCCTAGTCAGACTATTGTTTGATCTTGTTGTTGTGTTCACGCTCCAGATTTTTAGCAGAGTGAAACTGCTCGGACACCTCTCGTCTTAAGGATTTCGATTAATAGGTATGTCTCTTTTGGCCATTCGTGACTTCGCTCTGGTTATGAAATGGTTTTGGCTTAGTTGTGTGGGTTTGTGTTTGTCCTGAGTGCTGCAACTATGTGGAATTTTGGTTTTGAATGGACAATGGATGGTTTTGTTGTAATAGTTTTAAGTTCATCGAAGTTGTTAGTCTTTCTGGGTGATAGTTCTTTGTTACCACTGCATTTTGGTTGAAGGGAATTGTTTAAATCATGGTTGAATGGTAGTATTCACGATTCTTGGGTTTAATTAGAGCCTTGTTCTCTTGTTTTGGCCCCATCAAGGAATTGTCTCTCGTTCACAAGTGTCATATATTCCTTGTACGTACACCTTTGGCCTCGAAGTTTCATTGTACTTAGTTTTGTTCCTCGTGTGAAGGATACTGTGCAAACCCTTAACCCTCTAGACTAGAGTTGCATAGGGAGATTGTCGAGTATGCAAAGTTTTTCCCAATTATTGTGGTCTATTTCTTTGAATACGGGCTCACCCATTGGTCATATAAGCAATCATGTTGGTATGGTTTTCGTCACTGCCCCTATGGAAATAATGTGAACCTTACATTGCCAATTTGCACTCCCAAAAGTTCACAGTCACCCGCCTGATGTCAAAAAATCAGTTGTGTTTAATGGAAGGGCCTCTGCCCATTTCGGTTGGATGCGTGGGTATACAAAGCTACCATATCTTGTTCCGTTGATTGATTTTTACTACCACAGTGGAAAATTGTTGGTTGGTGTGCAGTCATTGATTTTGCACCTATGGTGATTTGGTTGATGGTTGAAATTGGTTAGAAATGCTTAGGGTTGCTCACACAGGTCGCATTCTTTGTATGGTGTTTTATGAAACATGGGGCACGATAACTATGGTTTCCCTGGGGCCGAATGATAATCGAACCGGATAACTATAGAAGCTTTATCCATGTCATCCTTGAGTTGTTGGTTATTATACAATTGTTAGTATTTACGCTTATGATTTTTTGGATAATGGTTAGCATTGGCTACAAGGGTTTAGTGTTGTTGACACAAGTCACGTCCTGTAGATGATGTTTTGCAAAGTAATGTATTGGGTTGGATATTCCTACTGCATCTTTTGCCATTGGTAAAATAAGTTTGAATATGCATGGCCTAATCACTCACAGGCGACTTAATAATAGCCCAGAATGATGTTTTGAGTTATGTCATGGTCATATGTTGTTGTGTGATTATTGGAAATATTACACTTGGATTCTCTCGGTTGTGCACCATGTGTAGTATGGATGGCTTGTTTTTATGCTCAGCAATATCCACTGAGTTTCAACTGCGTTATTTATTACAATTGATCACTATTGATGGCAGTCGGTTGGATATTTGGCTCGGTTTTTAAGTCGCATTGAGATGTTTTGATTAAAGTGGCATGGTTACAATGCCTTGGATGTTTACTCCTGCATAGTCTGTGTCTAAATGATGACTATTGGTTGTATAATCAATTGTTTTTCAGGCGTGGCATGTGAGGTTTCGATTATTTTGATCTTTCCACTGCATATGTATATATGGGAATGAATATCATTACAGATCTTGATTGGATTCATTACAAAAATAGTGACTTCATTATTATTTTGGAAACATTACTTTAAATATAAATGTGGATTTGGGAAATGTATGGCAGTGGTGGATGATTAATAATTACAGATCGGAAATGATTTTTGTTGTTGACTATTACAAAATTCATAATGTGCGAATAAAGGGAACAAAACCTCTTACAAATTGTGTAAAATACATCTGTTTTGAAATGGCACTGTGTTGGATATTAATGGACAATGAAATTAGGCAAATACACATGAATTATTACTCATTCATTTGGTTGTTGGTTGATGCATAGTTTTCTTACTGTAAATTATGTTATGATTGATCTCATGAACAGTAAACATTTTTTCCCCCTCATTATCTCATTTTCTGCTAATTACAACCCCCTCACATATCCCATATTCATTTTGTTCACTCCTTGTTCTGATATGGATTACATCTAAGAGAATTTATGTTTCAAGTGAATGAAGTGGCAATGTCTTGAGTGGATTACAGTAAGGTTTATTTGGTTGTTTACAATTGATTGTTGATTTCATTGAGAAGTGACCATTTCTTCTCCCCTTTCATTATATCATATTTTCGCTCATTATAAACCTCTCACATTTCCTAGAACATTATTCACCGCCCCTGCTCATTGATTGACATTAAGACAATTTGTATGGATTGTATTGCATGAGCCTGATGCATTCTGAGCCAAATCTATTTCGTATTTTTAAAGAGTGTCATACATGGTTATTTAAAAGACTATTTTCTAATCGTTAACATATGCAGGATGAGATTTTTCAGTCGGGGAAGCCATGGATGAGGAAACAGAGGTAGGGGTAACTGGAACCGAGACCCAAGAAGGCCTAGGTTCTCTATACATTTTGATGTTGATTCAGAAGAGCTTGGCCAATTATTTCATGCTAGATTCGTTAATTGGATTGGACAGGGAATATTCCAACCGAGGCCTGAAAGGCCTCCTTTCCAAGCCCCTCAAGCCCCCGGCATCCCTGTGGCTCCTCATGTCTCTTTATAGCCTGAAGTCCCAAAAAATGATGGGTGGCAGGAGATTGTTCACCCGACAGTCTCCAAACACCGTGGCTGGCCAAAATTAACCTTGCCTGCTCCCCCACTTTTGAACCCCATTGTCCAAGATTCCCCTAACCACTCACCAGTGAAATCCTCCCATGCCATCAATATATTGAAGACTGAAGCCCACCATGCACTTGATAAAGGAAAAGCTATTGTTGCCCCTTCCTCATTCTCCGATGACTCTGACAAATCCGTGTCTTCACGGATGCATTTGAGGGATGAGTGTTCCCATGTGATTAGTGAGATAAATCCTAAAGGCTCTTCCCAGCCCAAGGAAAATTCAGGAAAGTCAAGAGGTGAAAGCAGCAACCAAGGAAGGGTTGCATCATAGATGGGAAAATATGGATTTTGAATTTTATGTTGTTTATTTTTTTATGACAATGGACATCAGGGATTTTGGACAACATGTTTTATTTTGGATATATGAGTATTATTTTTGAAAAATTTTCAATTTTCATGAGCTAAAATTGCCAAAAGTAAATATGTTGATCGGAGGCACAAGGTGGTGTGTTTGCTTAACTAATGGATTATGTTATGATGATTATGATTGTTATGAACTAGAGGGAGTCACAAGGGGTCCCACCTACTAGTTATTATTTATCTATGACCCTATTATGATTACCCCCCCCCTAACTAACTAAAGTTAGTTGAGTCTTTAGTTAGCTTAACTAATAAGTTGGTTCAACTACTTCAACCAATCCTAATTTGTTAAAAGCAGAAGTAAGGGGAGAAACAAGAGGAGGATAGAAGAACAAAGCATGCTAAGGTTTGCTCTTTGAGTTGATGTTGAGATAGTTCAATTTTCATTCATTTATATCTTCATCATAGCCTAATTCTCTTTTGTGATAGCAGTGTCTTAGTGTAGACAAAAATATTCGGTGTTGAATCAAAGCATTCGGACACTTGTTCTTCAGAGGTGTTGATCTATCTTTGATAGTCTGTGTAGACTTGTCTGTTTGTGAATTAATTTTCATGACTGATAAAGACTATTGTGCAGAGTCGAGTGGGAAGTAATCTGTGGCAAGCTGATCCAACTTTTAGAGTTCAGTTTTGGTTTTCTGTTAGAGGTCCTTTTGTATGTTCCATTGGGGATTTCTAAGTTTGACTTTGGTCTAAGATTTATGTGTGAAGTTTTGTAAAGATAATGACTCTTTGGTGAATTGGAATTAAATAACAGATTGCTTTATGTCTCATATATCTTAATAATCATCTTGGTGTCTTTACTTTTGTTCTTACATTTATTTCAACAACTAATATGTTCCGAAAAATACATAAAAAAAGAATTTCCAGCAAGCTTTTGGTTGATAAAATACTCGCCTAAGAACTTGTAATTAATACTTGTGAGTTAGGATATATATTTTCTTGGCTATAAACATAGGGTGATATTCATGTCTACTTTACCTTAGCCAAGTAAAGTCTGGAAAATGCTTGAGTAAGATCAATTCATATATTTTCCTCAACAGTCTCGAGGCCCTCAGGTTGCAAATATGGAGTGTCGAGAGACTACATGACCAATAGAACACTTTGCACAGATGGAAAATCCACTCACCACCACATATGGTCACAGTTTTATAGATGGAATCCACCACACCAAATGGATTTCGGAAAGTAGTGGGCCTTGCTCCATGAGGTACAAGTTAGTATTATGGTGAGCATCAATTCAATACCTAATCCATTTTATTATGTTGTATCTTAGATTGCTCTAGATTTCATTATATGTGGTTGGACATTATGCCTTTTTCCCTGCTTCACCTTGGTGGTTGGCATTGTGCCCTAGTAAGTGGTCCTCTTTGGGAATGGGTTTGCTACTAGGAAATCCCTTAATCAACCATAGTACTATTCCTGACCATACTTACCATTTTCCATCATTATTCCCCTCCATTTCCTTATCTTTTAGTATTTTAGGGTGTATTGACCCAAGAAAGGGTTGTCCCTCATTCTATGTGAAGAAGGGGCTAAAGGCCCATAGGGGTTGGTGTTAGGTTAAAGATAAAAGCCATATATAAACTTTCTAGATGCTTCACCCAAGGATCACCCAAGAAAGCAATAAAACCCTTATCTTTAAATAAAAGGGGACCCATAATATAACAAAGAAATGCTTGAAAGGTATATTGAAGGATAGGAGGTCTCATCATGAGCCAACCTATCACGTACATGGGGATCTTGTTAGAATATAATGGATGTGCTTGCTTTACCATTGACAATATCACTATTGTCACCCAACCATAGGCCGAAGCCACCCTCCGAGCACCTTAACCTTGACAGAGAATCACTCTAGAAGCAAACCCTAGGCTAGATAGCCAAACAAAGGGTAGCGCACCTTTCCCCAAGGATAGCACACCAACAAGAGCTGATCAGATAGTCCAAACCCTAACCAAGAGATAGTCCAAGCCAAACATGATCTGCTAGCTGCAACAGCTTCAATGGAAGCTCTCTTCCAAACATGCACCAGGGATGATTTTAAGGATGGAAATTTATTTTAAAATGTATAAACCTTGGCGAATCTTACTAATCCTTCATATGTCAACTATAAATATTTGGCGATATTTTTGTAAAAATATTCAAATTTCTAATTATTTTATATATTTTTTATACAATTTTGGCGATTTTTAAGGTAAAATAATTTTATCCTATAGAATTTGGGTGAATCATTTTAAAAATAATGAATCTCATTTTTGGAAAAAACATGGAAAATTAGCCCATGAGCGAAATTTAGCCCCTAAAATCATCCCTGACATGCACACAAAACTTGGCATTGCAGTGCACACAAGTGTTGCTCTGCAATTCTGAGACTGCCTGCCAGAATGAAGACTGGCCTCCTGTATTTATAGTAATTCTGGCTAACTGCCTGGGCCAAATTCTCATTCTGGGTATCTATCTGTTCAATATATATTATTTATTCTAGCCAACTTCTTCTCTTGGATGCTAATAACCTAATACAATTTCTCTTCTTGAGCCGACAAGTCTTCTAGGGTTATTAGCCAACTCATTAGGGTTTCTTCTTGCTTCCTGGAATATCCTATTCTCGTCAGGTTTACATGTGGAGGTAAATACCTCTTGCAGCTACCATAATATCAACACTCTCTCCTAGCTAGGGAGGTATTACAGCTAATGGTCTTGAGCACAAACATACCATTCACCCAGTAGCATCAATATAGTTGTATAGACTGTCTCATGACTATTTCATGGGCACTATCAGTGTCATCAGTTGCATCATCTCTCAGAACCATACTCTATCTGAGTAATTAGACATGATACTCACTCCACAAAGTGATACAAGAGCCATTCTTCTAATCTAGAAGATTAAATGTTCTGAACCATTCTCTGTCTAGGAAATCTCTGTTCATCATTCATCTGGCTGATAATTATTTTCAACACTGTTGATAGTATTCAAGGCAATTGAAACAATATCATTCAATAGAACACAACTATGTCTATCCACAGTAGTACACAACTACCATACAGTGGTACACTACCACAGCAAGTACCACACAGATACTTGATCAAACAATGGAACACATCCACCACGGTAGTATACATATACTGTCTAGAGACCTATGGTCTTCATAACAATCATCTGATATCAACCTGCACATAAACAATGTTATGATATAAACTTAATCATCTGGTCCATTCTTCCACTCACATCTGTGAGATCTTGGAAGAGCATATTCCCTTAGAAGGTAAAACATCAATGATGAGCTATCTAGACTATTCTTCTCAAGCAAGGAAGAATAACTGTCCTGATTTCTAATCCTGAACCATTCCCCACCCCGGGCCATTCCTCTGACACTAAACAAAGTGTAACCTGGAGAGAATGAGTCTGCCCTAAGGAATGTTTGTCCCTGATTGTTGAACCTAGACCATTCCCCACCATGGGCCATTCCTCCGGCACTAAACAAAGTGCAACCTAGATAGAATGAATTCACCCTAAGGAATGACTATCCAGACCATTTCCCATGTTAACCACAAGAGGAAATGTTTGTCCTACACCAACCTCCAAAACAGACCATTCCTCATGTTAACCACAATGAGAAATCATTGTCCGGCGAGGTGGGCCAGTATTCTTGAGTAACCCTCAAGAAGAGAGGCTGCCACTCCCCATGTTAACCACAATGGGAAGTCATTGTCTATGGTACATCAACAATCTGGACCATTTTCCGAACTGGAAAATGTCTATCCGTCAGAAATCTCAATCCACTTTCTGAACTGGAAAGAATCTACTCATCCTGAACCATTTTTCGAACTGAACAATGACTTTCCATCAATCAATAATACATCAGTGCTCCCTCCCAAACTGGGAGTCATCTCTTCCTTTTTCAATAAGGAAGTCGTCTCCACAAGCTCCATCTTGAGTACGCAAACTCTTTCACCTTGAACATAAGCTTTATCAAAATGTTTGGTTATCTGCTCATCTGTGGAGATATGTATTGGAGAACCACTTTCTCCTTTCTATAATTCATCACGGATAATGTAATGCTTGATTTCAAAATGTACTTCAGTCTGGGACATTGGTCTTCTTTGAAGGCTTCATGTATCTCTGATCAATAAAGTATATCATTGTTGGAAAACTGGAACACATCCATGTGGCACTTCTTCTGTCATCATGAGATCCGATCTTCTGAGTAATCATCTTGATACAATATCTTTGTTATAGAAAATCTTCACCACACTTCTGTTGTGCATTGGAGGTTCTCCATCAAGTTATTTTCTTCTATCTACATACAAGGGTCTCTTTCTAGTATGCCTCAAAGTCTTGAGGTTGATCTTCATATGCTCTTTGTTCAATTGCTTTGGAGAACATTCTTTGCATTCATATGATGTATAACTCCAACCCATGGATATTTCGGATGATATAAACACTCATGTAGAGGTATGTCTGGTTTACTAGAACAAGTAATCATCATAGTCTTCTCCCCCCATCTGGGAGAACCTCTAGTTATGGATATTGCAATGCTTGCATATATACATTGTTCTTCATCACAACTTTTAGTTCCTCTGCTTGATTTGTTTTAGTGAGTTCATATCAAGATGGTAATCTTGTGATTCTTATTGACTGGTTGTTCTGGCTTCACTTTCTTTCTTGGAATCTTCATGTTCTTTCTAATGTTTTTCTTTAGCTCTTGGGTCCATGGAGTTTCTTATAGATTCCATGCCCTAAAGATTCCATTTCTTTCTTTCATCATAGGATCATAGATGTGGATGGACAACCAAGGATCGAAGAAGTCTTGCTCTGCAGTTGAACTGAACACGTACTATCTTTCATGGCTTCTACCACAGATATATACTTCATCATCTTCAATGGATCATAGGATGAGCTCCCTCCTAATGCTTGCTTCATGTATGAGTGCATATAATCGGCTCCCTCCGTCTAACAGAGTCCATGCTTCCGTCTACATCCTTATTGTCTTCTACAATATATAATCGGCTCCCTTCGTCTAACAGAGTTCACGATTCCATCTTATTGTCTTCTGCAAAACATCATAAGTTTTTCTCCAATTTTCTCATGATTGATTCTGATTTTGGCTTATCTTGTAATAGCTTCCACATGATTTGTTTGATGTATTTCATCCTTTCATGTGTATTATCTGACTTGTATAATGATATCAATCCTTATCTTTTTGTTCTTCCATAAGTATAGTTCTTGTTGGAACATATTATCTTCTAAGAGACAGATATACAAGATATGTACAAAGACTATGCAAACAAGATATGTACAAGAAATAAGAAGAGTATTGTTACCTTCAGATGAACAAGTCTCTTTCATCCTGCTTAGTCTTGTTTGTAGGTTCCTTTTCTTCGGCAACTGATGCTTCATGTTTCTCCTTCCTTTTCTTTAGCTCGGGACAATGATTCTTGTAGTGACCATACTTTCAACAGTTGAAGCATTGTATTTCTGAAATATCTTTCTCTTGATTTGTCTTCCTCTTTTAACCAAACTTCCTTTTGTTCCTAAAGTTATTGAATCTTACTGTGAAGGCTTGATCATCATACTTCTTTTGGTGTTTCTCTTTTGCACTGATCCTAGATTCTTCTTGAGCATGACAAGTCCAAAGTTATTCAAATGTAGGATACTCCTTCCTTGTGTTCATGCTTGCTACAAATGCATCCCACGTCTTGGGAAGACCATTGAGTACTATGTTTACCAATTCCTTCTCTGAAATGATTTCTTCAATAGCTTGTAGTTGATCTCTTAACTGCGAGATTCTCATAAATTATGATGTTGTGTTGTCATCATCATTCATCTTCATGTCATGGAGCTCATTCTTCAGACTCATTATTTGTCCAATGTTTCTGACTAAGAAAAGGTTTGTTAGGGCATTGTACATATTCTTCGATGAGTCAAGATGGGAAATGTAGGGTATCAAGTGTTCTTTCATAGATTCCACTATGATACTCATAGCATTGATGTCACCGTCTTTGAACTTCTCCATAACTGCAACGTTCTGCAATTACTTCTCTTTTCCTTCTTCAAACTCTGGTTTCACGATCTTTCTTTTCACGATATCCAACACTTTCTTCTTGGCAAGGATGAGGTCAATCCTTGTCTTCCATGCTCTGAATTTAGAAGCCCCATATAACTTGTTTTTTGACTTCATAAGGTAAGTCATGGATGCTTTGACTTGGTCAACCCTATATCTGACCAAAAACTAAAACTTGACGTCTTGGCTTGCTGAGAGTACCAGGAGATGCGCTAGGATGGGGTGCACTGATCTATTCAGAAATTGGGTCAATTCCTTCATTTAAGGTTTCTCAACAAGAGGATTAGGGTTTCTGCAAATACACCTACTAGTAACCCTAGCGGTAGTTCTTTGGTGACTGCTCCTACTAGAAACCCTAGAGATAGTTCTTCAATGAGCTTAATATCCTTCTGGCTATGTTTCCTTCCAGCGGTTAGACTGAATGAAGGAGGTGTGGGCCCATAACCTGTTAGAATATAATGGATGTGCTCATTTTACCATTGAAAATATCATTATTGTCACCCAACCATGGGCCAAAGCCACCCTCCGAGCACCTTAACCTTGACAGAGAATCACTTCGGAAGAAAAACCTAGGCTAGATAGCCAAACAAAGGGTATCGTACCTTTCCCCAAGGATAGCGCACCAACAAGAGTTGATCATATGGTCCAAAACCTAACCAAGAGATAGTCCAAGCCAAACATGATCTGTTAGTTGCAGTAGCTGCAATGACATCTCTCCTCCAAACCTGCGCACAAAACTGGGCACTACAGTGTGCACAAGTGTTGTTCTGCAATTCTAAGACTGCCTGCTAGAATGAAGACTGACCTCCTGTATTTATAATAATTCTGGATAAATGCCTGGGTTGACTTCTCATTCTAGGTATCTGTCTTTTCAGTATATATTATTTCTTCTGGCCGACTTCTTTTCTTGGAGGCTAACAACCTAATACAAGTTATCTTCTTGAGCCGACAAGTCTTCTAGATTTATTAGCCAACTCATTAGGGTTTCTTCTTGCTTCCCAGAATATCCTATTCTCATTAGGTTTACACATGGAGGTAAATACCTCTCGTAGCTACCATAATATCAACACATCTAGTGGTATGACATTGTCATTATCTGGTCACCAAACCAAGGAAATGACTCTTAGTTGCATGGCTGAGAGAAAGGGGGTCTCATCACAAGCCAACCTTCTCATTTTCATTAGGGATTTGTGGGTTAAATTTCTACCATCTAGTCACCACACCAGGGAAGTGACCTTCAACTTCTCCTTGTGCTAAATAAAATATAAAGAAAGAAAGATAAAAGGCAAATAATGGGCTTGGAAAAAGTGCATTGCGGAAGAAGGTACCACACACCCTCTACAAAGACACCCATGAATGAGACACTATGACCCCTATGCCCATTGATTCTTGACCCCATCCACCTCATACACATTACATTGCTTAGAGAGGGACCTCTTGGAGTCTCTTCTTGACCTAGGAAAAGATGTACCCAATAGGACACCTCATCAACCCTCCCATACTTAAGCTTGACAATTCGCATAGTATCTTTGAGTTGTTAATTGTTTGATATGGTAATATTTGATGCACATGCTTAGATGGCTTGATTTATTGATTGGATCCACTTATCATGATGTTATGACTTGAGATCCTTGGAGGGTGTGTTCATTTGTCTCTACAAAACCTAGCTGGTGGACATTTTTGGGAAAACAAGCCTAGCTTGGGATTCCATGGCGCTACAAGCCCATAGATGGGATGCCAGGGGCCTGCATGCCAGATGAGAGAGAGATGAATTGGATGACCTTTATGATGACTTAGATGACTTAGCCCACCCATTGCATGCTAAATGATTTTCCCAAGAAGGGTAAAATGTCCCATTTTCTCGCATGACGTCATGGTAGTGGGGGTTTGGATTTGGTGTTGAGGTTCCACTCACTTACACTTGGACGTTTTGATGAGAATAGGGTTTTCGCCAAGAAAGGATCCTCTAGATGCTTGACACATGGTCTTGGGAGGCCCTTCCATATTTCTCCAGCTCCAACGACTTCTTCAAAGTGGAAAAACATCCCCTAAAGGGGTGATGCCATCCTTAATTAGGGTTTAATTTGTGCAAAAGATGAAATCTTAAGTGAATTGTTTAATATTATTGTGTTAAGGGGGAAATATTAGAGTTGTTGACCCCTAATCTTTTGTTTTACTCCTTATTTTGTGGACAAGCCATGCTGGCTAAGTTTTGTATAAATAGAGATCATAAGATGTCAAATTAAATCATAACTTTCCTCTCACAAGAGGTATTGGTCTGAAATTTTGGCCCCCTTAGCTATTTATCTCTTGTGCAGTTGTGTATGGCTAAAATTTTGAATGGTTAATGGAAGAATTGATGTGCTAGCCTTGTAAGGTTATTTTCTAGCTCTTGTGGTGGATTATCTTAGCATCTCTCTTGATTTTGGTATAGTTTTTACTCTCTTTCTATTATTTTATTCAATTCAAGTATTGTTGTGCTAGGAGCTAGGTGGGAAGTTATCTTCACCATTTTTCTTCGTTTTATTGCTTCATCTGATTGACAAGGGTTTGCTAAGAGAAGTATAATGGCATACACCCTCTTAGCCTAAACCCTAGATTAGAGAAACTTGCATTGGGAAGTAAAAGGGATTACACACCCAAGGAGTTAGTTTTTCCAAGCTCCTTGAGACTCCATTAATCCAATAGTAAAGGCACTAGTCATATTTTTATTGCATTGGAGATATAAATTATTGTATTGGGAAATGCGAATTTTGGTCTTTTTACTTCTTGCAAAGGTGGATTGTTTTCCTTGTGCCTTGGGCACCTGACATCCATTAGGGAATCCTCATCCAAGGGATACTTATTTCTTTTGTTATAAATTTTCATATTCAACCATTAGGGCTGCAGAAACCCTAACATACTTGCTTGAAAAACTCTCTTATCAACCATTAGTTTTGGCTCAAAACTTGCATACATATTCTCCTAGTCCTAGCACACTTTTTGGAAAAGTTTGAGGGATTTCTAGTGGATGATTTTCCCTCTATAATACATTTAATGTTACATCCATAAGGATGATATAATTTTCTGCATACAACGTTTTACAACAACCTTATCTTTTGTGCTAGAACTTGGGCTTTTTATCTTGAGTTTAGATAGTCTTTCTCTTGCATTTCCTACTTGATATATAGCACTTATTGAGAATATTCTAGTATAATTTATTCACTGATATATATTGTTATTTACTACTGAAAATTAGGGACAACAAGCTTAACTTGTTGATCCAACTAACATATATTGTTGCAAGCTGTGTTTTCTTGTGTCTCGGGCATGTACCATCATCCAACGAAACACTATACTTGTGGGGTAGCATTTACTTGACTTACAAGGAATCTTTCCCTACCCTTCCTTCCATTTAGACTTGACCTATAGGGGCTCCTTTTCTTCTTCCTTTTATCTTCCTCCCAATCCCCCTAGGGTCACCAGGATTGCCTCTCTAGAGTGACCTTGTCACCCTTGAAGTGTGAGACCTACATTGAGGTGAAATTGGGTGTAGGATTCCCATATTTATAGCACTTGTTTCCTTGGTTGGGTTGGTATTTTCCCAACCTACAACTTGTTCCATAACAATCCATTAGATAGAATTATATCATAATATGTGGCCACTAGATAGAAGTCTATCATAATATGTGCAAACGATTTACATGGCACTGTCCTTCCATGGTGGAGGATTTGTAATATGTAGGCCAACCATCATACTTTTTCACATTCCCTGCCACAAAGTATCCAAGGTGTACAAAATCGTCTCTATCTCCATGGATTATCACATGGAGTTTAAAAGCCAAGTCCTGTTTGTCTACAAGACATTGTAGCAATTTTTACTTGGCTTCAATCATCGCACTTTCCCCCCACTACAATCACAAGAGATGAGAGTATAAGGATAATATGGAGTACCTACGAAGGTATAGAAGGGGCATAAAAAATGTAATGTGTCCATAGTCATTGAATAGGTCCACTTTGTTGGTTGTGGAGCCTGATTATCTTCCTAATTCAGAGGTCCTTGCTTTCAGTCGTGTTTATACCCCATGAAGTATTTACACCCCAGAAGTATGTACACTCTTCCACGTGGGGGAGTGCAGAGGGGGGGTACCCCCTCTGCCGGGTCCATGGGATCTATCCCCCGGGTTGGGGGGTTTGGGGGCAAGCGGGCCCCCAGCGGGGGTTTGGGGGCGAAGCCCTCGAAGCAAAAATTGCCTTGTAAAAGTATATTGTAATTTCATTGTAAATCTGGACCGTTCATTATAAGGTCGCAGATCTAACGGTAGAGATTAT
>JZKD02S1633962.1:133787-149470 GCA_000966675.3 Picea glauca | reverse complement strand
AAGTCAAAGTGAAATTAGAATCATAAAGTAAAGTATGAGGGTAAAAGTCTTCCCCCTTTGTGCTTAGAGACTCATAAGCACATGGGGACCACTTTCCAAGGTACCCAAATCTCAAAACTATCCAAGACTGCTGCTAAATCTGCCCCAAGAGCTGCTCATATACAGGCTGTAACAGCCCCTTTACCTGGCTGTAACAGCTCACTGAAACCTGCTGTACTAGTCCTATTCTCCTTGCCCAGCACACTTGCTGTCCTTTCATTCAGTCCCACAGAACTCTGCCTAGACCTCGGCCTGTCCTTCTCTAGCTGGCCGAGTCTTCCAAAACCTCAGCGGCAGCCTTCTTCCTTGCTGTCCCAGTTCTTAACCAGCAGGCCGAGTCACCCTAGGGTCTGCAGCTAGGCTCCCTTAGGCAGGTCGAGCTCCCTCCAGACTGTGGCTGCCTCTCCTAGGCTGGCCAAGCCTTCACTTGACTTGTGGCAGCCCTCCTAGCACCAGCCGCAACCCTCCTCTACACAGTACCTGCCCAAAACAAAACAAGACAGTAAAACTAAGGCCTTACAGCCTCCTCCATGGCTGGACTGAGGTCACCAAAAGGCTGGACTGAAATCACCAAGACTCTCACTTATCACTCCACACTTGGACTGAAATCACCAAGCACCTCCATGATAATGAATTGTCACAATGACCTCTCTCCTGTATATACAAGTCTAATGGATGAGTTTGAGACCCTTTTACAAACTCAACAATTAATTAGAATATTTTAATCACTTGTGTGAGTGTGAAGCCCCAACACAAGCCCACAAGGGCCATCACCAAGCCCATGAATCCCCCACTCAAATCCAAGGGGGTTTTCACTAAACCGAAAGTGTGATGTAGTGCCCACGACGATTCCCACATGCCCAACACCTAGGGTCATGTCAGAATATCTGCCCGAAGCTACAAAACATCAACATATAATTGACAAAATATATCAAGCACATATAAGAGATTCTCATTGCACATAACATCAACCACATAATGGGCATACTGATATCATTTGGGTAAACCCAAATGAAAAAATACCCTAGCATCAAATGGTTTGCTCAGTCATATTTTGATAATCAGATTTACAATGCAGTCAGATGGCTCTCCATGCATCCTCCTCACCTTGGCCAGCAATCAGCAAAAAGCCCTTTGAGAGTTAAATTACATGAAGAAATAGGGAGAGTTGGAGTCATGCGAAGGCCAACAGGCCTGACCTTTCATTTCCCATTCCCTAGTGTTTTTCTCCTATTTTCATTTTCTATTTTTATTTAATTCTTTATTTTATCTCTCACTTGTTTCATTTAACTTTACATTTCATCGTTTCTTGTGTCTTATCTAATCTTCATTAATTGCCGACTTACATTTGGTTACTAAGTCCCACAACCATTGTCTTGGTTTGGATCCATTTCGGATCAGAAAAGGAAAGAACACATACAAAAATCGAAGACTATTACCTCAGCCCAGGTGCTGCAGTTTTGGATTTGGCAGTTGCCTTGATAAAAGCAAAATGTGCAATAAATGATGAGATTCCTAGAATGCCAAAAGAAAAGGGCCATTCTATTGCTAGAGTAATTGCAAGGAAATCAAAGTTGCAAAAATCGTATTGACGGAAAAATCGCTGGGGGTCCAGAAAACATCGTTTCAGATTTATCGTGAAAACATCGGCAAACTTAAAAAAATACAAAAATATTCATTTTTTTTAATTTTTGAAACATTTAAATAAACAATAACATCAAATAGACAGATTGACACATGAATATGGAAAGAAAACTGATATATAAGATATATAAGATGTCTAGTGATACATCACACATAAAAAATGAATTATGTCTTGAATCTTGATTCCTAAGTCATCAAAAAATACAATAAATGTATCTCATGATCATCATCATGACTCATGAGTCATCTACACTGAAATCAAGTAAATAAAGTTAATAAACTATCGATTCTCTCTGGCTCTACACCTTTTACGGGAAAAGGTAATCGCTGCAGAAAGTGCTTTTCGTCTAGCATTGTAATGTCCCCATTCTTGGATGTTTCTATGTTACAGAGTGGAATGCCTGCGAGAGTAGCTAGATGGGGGTGATAGTGAGTTTAGGAGGTATTAAGGGTTTTATTGGGCCCGACTTGCATCATTCATCATATTTGATCATCATGATCCATTCTGCACAACTTGGCTTTGGTTTCATTGCATTCCGACGATTTCTGTAATTTTGAGTTATTATGGAGCATATTTTAATTGAATTCACTACGGAGGTCATTTTGGGCATAATACTTGGAGAAACCTCTTAGTGTAATAGCTCATCGGAATCAAGAGGAAGAGCACTACAGGATAAGATGACGAGAAGTGACTTTTAGTGGCCGAAGAAAAACCATAAGGACAAATAAATCACTTTTTTGAGGAAAAAAAAGTTAATAAAGTGATTTTATGAAGGAATATTAAAAATAAAGTAAAAGTCACTTGGAGAAAAAAGATGAACATGAGTATAAAAGAGAGATAGGGGCTTTTATTCTCTCATTATGTTGATTGATATTTTGATGTTTAGCTTCTTAGCTAGAGAGCCCATGGTACTTGGGGATTTTGAGGGTTTTGACTGAATAAACCCTAGAGATCAACATGGGAGTGAAGGATTCTCCTGTTCTTGATCCAAGCTTGGCCAAGGAGGTGAAAGATTCCTCCCTCACCATTCTACATCAGTTCAAAACTACTTTAGCCATCAGTTTGTGAAAAAGAACGCATCATAGAGGGTTTTCTGCAGAGAGGGCGCACCACTCAGCCAAGGGAGATTCGATTTGGTCTTAGGAGGTTGGGTTTGGACCAGATCTCGATTGGGGACTCTTGGCCATCATCAAGGTGAACCTTTTGACACTTGTGGGGGGTTTACAACCTCCATATTTATTTATTTTGATGGCTGGGCGAATTTCATGAAGGACGACGCATTGGGGGTTTGAGATCCCATGATTTATGAGCAGATTTGTCATTTACAGCCAGGGGATCTTCACATATGAGTTAACCATCATCAGATCTACAAGTTGCAGCCATTTCCCAAAGGTTTTACAACAACTTTTATTGTGCATATTTCAGGAAGGCGAATTTCAACACGAGGGCACATTTCTTGGTATGGTAAAATTGATTTTGGAGCACTATATCAGCCATTTTGGGCAGCCATCATTAAGGGATCCTTGAGGAGGATTACTCTTGATATTTCCTTGCATTTTGAGGGCATTCCAACCCTATTTTGTAGCTGTTATATTCCTTGGATCAGATCTGGAAATTACTGTGTGTTGGACAACCAATTACATATTAAATAAACCAAGGATTTGAGGTACTATCTTACGGCTTTTAATAGCTATTAGCTTTTGGTTTATTTGGTTATCATTGCATTTGTTTTCCTTATATATTACATGGAAAAATATGGGCCACATACATCAGAAAATACACTTAAATGAATGCTACAACCATTGCACACAAAGTGTTTGACAAAACACCTCAACCAACCGCTGCAAATAAACATAACAGCCAACACAAATTCAGAGCAACCACTCACTAGGAAGGGTTTTAGGTGTTGCATGTGACGTGTTTGACATAAAATTCATCCCTTAAACTTGAATTAATTGGGACATCAAGTGTTGAAGTGATTTCAAGGGACTTGGGAGCTTATATGCCAAGTGTTTGACGAAATTCCTCAACCACAAAGATCTGACTTTTACATCAGATTTGGTTGGGAACATTACAGTGGTATCATAGTGAAATTCCTTTGCCAGCCTATGATAAACATTGATGATCTAGAGGATAAACGTATTTTGCAGAGAAGATCATATATTGTGATGAGCAATATCAAGCCCTTGGTGAGACATTCAGGGCTCAAGTAACATTCCAACAGTTTGTATCCATCAAAAATCCTAGGTGGAGCAAAGATGAGGTTGCATATTGGGTCAAAAAGATGGAAGAAGTAAATTATTGGAGCAACATAGCAAAGGAAAATAGAGCCAAAGCAGTCAGGGAGGTAGATATATCACCACATGCTAGCAAGGAACTTTGCTACAGTTGCAAAGAACCTTGGGAACTGGATATCAGATGCGGGGGTAAAGGGAGAGTGCATTACATTGAGGTGCACTATGATAGCGATGAGGAGGATGTATATGAGCATGCAGCCTTAGATGCCTCATTAAAGTAGTACTAGGACTCTTGCGCATTTGATGATCAGGGTGATGACTGGGGTGCTTGTAAGGGTGCAGATGTATTCACACTTAGGCATGATGAGATTCATAGGTTAGATGACCCACCTTTGGGAGATGACATGACTTCTAGGGAGCCTTGCGTTGGTGATGAGGAGCTTCCTAGGGAGTTGAGTGTGGCACAGTCCTCAGCTTCTTAGACACTTATGATATACATGACACAGGAGGATATCAATGGCATTCCGAATGTGGTAGAGGAGCCTTGTGTAGTATTTGATCACAAGGGACATTTGGATCTGCAGGCCCAGGAGGAGAGGCATGACTTGGAGCCAGTTGACTATATACATACCTATGAGTATCGGGAGAGTGAGTCACCTCTTTTGGAGATTCCATTGATAGATCAGGTTGGAGAGATCGACAGATTGATGGGCCACTTACTTCCGGAACTAGTCTACAGTGGTGAGGATGCTTTACTTGTTGGTCAAGATGACCATATCATATGTATGGACATATCCGTATGGGATCCGGGTGCAGATGATATTAGTAGAGTGAGTGCACAGTAGGATACAACTGCACATATAGATACAGGGCGGTTCAAATTGAGGCAACATTATGCGATGATGTATAGTGGCATATAGGAGGGTTCAGTAGCACAATAGATAGTGGACAATACAATGCCTTATCTCTTGAGGAGTGTGTTGATGGGGATTCCACTGTTGACATTAGCAGTGCGAGTTATGAGGCAACACCTCAACAGGATAGTGATCAAGAGTCATGACACTTGTCAGGACAACTGAGAGTCAGAGAGGACATGATCATGGAAGCCATTAGATGCATTGATGATACATACACATTGGTGGTAGAGTATTGTTGGAGGGCCTTGATGTCACATGATAGTGTGGATGGGGAGCTTGCTCTTGATGTCTTCCAGACACTCAGGGAGAGAGTGACTATGATTAGGACCGACTACCGACAACTACTTATGGATAGAGATTACCTTTTGGAGGTTGGTGAGATGTATCATAGGGTACTGAGGGAGAAGGAGACTGAGGTGGATTGACTCACTCATGAGTTGGTAATCACACGGGGATTCTTGGAAGGTGCACAGACAACCATTCAAGAATCAGTGTCCAGATTAGAGGAGCTCCTTGAGGAGACTAGTCAGGGATCCACTACATCTATTTCAACATAGAGTCATATATTTACTTTAGCTACATCGCCAAAGGATTTTAGTGGTTTGGTAGAGGAGCGCCAGATGATGGAGGAGCATGACTACCTAGGATCACTGATGCTTATGGAGAGATGTGATCAGGATACGCAGGAGGATGTCCATGTGTCACAGGGACCACCATTCATGAGGGGTTCTGAGACAGTTGGTCACACACATACACTTGGGGATTCCAGAGCCAGGGGCAGTTATGAGGACACTACCAATTGAGTTCTAGGATGGGTTGACATCCATGTAGAGGTTGACCCAGTAGTACACCCCGGTTACATGATGATGCATGAGGACACAAGAGCTTGCATGAGTATACATGGGCAAACAGTGATGAGTGGTAGTTCATAGGGGCATGCCGAGGTGTACAGTGGGATTCGGGGGGATGCATTGGAGTGCAGGGAGGAGACATACTTAGTGGAGCATGGAGATTCCTCTCCCTTGCAGCAGTACATGGATCTGGGAGATCGCCTTCTCAGTAGCAACAATTATATGATTGATGATGGAGGGAGTGTGATTGACCATCAATTTGTGGAGTTACCTACTGTTGTACCTGATGGTTTGAGATTAGTGATGAGTACAAGTGATTATTCACCATGGGTGCCAGTGGATGAGTTCTTGGTCAAGCCTTTGAGGTTGACCAATGCATATGACACTCCCCATTCCTACATACAATTGCGTGGGACGTGGAGAGTTGTTAGACAGAGACCTCCTGACAGGGGATATGTCATTATATACAGCAGGACATTTTAGGTTCGCCCGAGACGGTTAGATGAGGCTTTGGGCGTGATGGAGAGCATCCTCAGCCATGGGACAGAGTATATTCCAGAGGTGGATATAGGTTCAGAGTCTCAGCGGGATGAGGAATGGGAGCAGAGATGGGCAGATGCTTTTGATGAGGTCTATGAGGTCAGTGGGCAGGATGTATGGTCGCAACAGGCAACATCAGAGATCTTGAGGACCGTACATGATTTACCTATGGTTGGACAACTTGGCCATTTCAGGACTCGTCAACAGGCCAGAGAGAGATTCTCCTTGGAGGATTTAGAGGATGATGTCAAGAGGTATATGGAGGCATGTTTGGTATGTCAACATCACGAGTCAGGGCACGATTCCTTAGCCACCTGTGTTTCAGTGTTGAGTTGGGAGAGTATGCTAGCTTCTCATGACCTTGATGCACTAGAGACATATAGTAGGGCTGACTTCATAGGCATATTGTTGGAGCATGGGACACCGCAGGCAGTGGTGTAGGTTGGAAGAGAGGTCGAGTTTCGTGATCATGGACTGGACAACATAGCTATCARTATACTATAGTCGGAGGATCATAGTTTGGTAGGCACCGAGATGTATGGCATGGCACCATCAGAGTTATGGGATRCAGTGGTTGGTGCTCTTCTAGAGTGCATGGGAGTTKCAGGGACTTGCATGATTGGTTCCTTCCATTGTTGGGGGAATTTGAGAGCARACCRAGATGAGGATGCTATGTGGCAAGATGGATCGACTTGGTTGAGGATCAGGTATATCAGTAGGTCATCCTTTTGGTTAGCAGGGGATCCAGATACTACTGGAGGTAGTAGCTTTGAGATTGTCTTGGATGAGAGATTCCTTGAGGGATGGATACTGTATTTACTTGTTTCATTGGTTCGGGGTCTCCARGAGACTCTTGGTTTTGAGGTCTTAYAGGACTACACCTTGCAGGGCACTGCAGTTCACATCTTGATTTGGGATCCGGGGATTGGAGTGCTTGGTAGTCCAAAGTTTGATGGAGTTGAGATCCGAGTGGAGCGRTTGCTTGAGGAGTTGACCGAGGATCTACTGTACATGATCATTCTATTCATCAGGAGCATTCGGGTAACATGCGTGGTGAGCACTTGGAGGGACCATGTTTTGAGGTGAGCGTACTACATGTCACACACGTGGATATGGGACCTTGGTATCATATATAGATTGATTCAGTTATTGCTTGAGGACAAGCAATATTCAAGCAGGGAGGACTGTAATGCCCCCATTTTAGGATTTTTCTATGTTACAGAGTGGGATGCTTGCCAGAGTAGCCAGATGGGGGTGATAGTGAGTTCAAGAGGTATTGATGGGTTTTATTGGGCTTGACTTGCATCATTCATCATATTTCATCATCGGGATCCATTCTGCACAACTTGTCTTTGGTTTCATTGCATTCCGATGATTTCCGTAATTTTGAGTTATTATGGAGCATATTTTAATTAAATTCACTAAGGAGGTCATTTTGGGCATAATACTTGAAAAAACCTCTTAGTGTAATAGCTCATTGGAATCGGGAGGAAGAGCACTACATGATAAGATGATGAGAAGTGACGTTCAGTGGCCGGAGAAGCCATAAGGACAAATAAATCACTTTTTAGAGGAAAACAAATGTTAATTAATTAATAAAGTGATTTTATGAAGGAATATTAAAAATAAAGTAAAGGTCACTTGGAGAGAAAAGATGAACACAAGTATAAAAGAGAGATAAGGGCTTCTATTTTCTCATTTTGTTGATTGATAATTCGATGTTTGGCTTTTTAGCTAGAGACCCCATGGTACTTGGGGGTTTTGAGGGTTTTGACTGAATAAACCCTAGAGATCAACATGGGAGTGAAAGATTTGTTAGAATATAAAGGATTGTGTGCTCGTTTTACCACGATGATACCCTCGTCTCCCAACCACAGGTCGAAGCCTCCCTCTGAGCACCTTAACCTTGACCTGAGAATTCCTCCGAAAGCAAACCCTAGGCTAGATAGCCAAACAAAGAGCAGCGCATCTCTTCCCAGGGATAGCGCATCACAAAAAGTTGATCAAATAGTCCAAACCCTAGCCAAGAGATATCCAAGCCAAATACTTAAACTTGCTGCTGCTGCAGCTGCACCTGCAACCCTTCTCCAAACCTGCGCACCAGCTACACCTGCAGTGCGCACCAACTGGGAAAATTGCAGTCCTGAGATTTGACAAATGAGAAACTGGCGCCCTGTATTTATAGTAATCCTGCCAGTTTACTGGGGCCGACTTCTCCTTTTGGGTAGGTGTCTGTTCAGTATATTATTATTAATTATGGCCGACTNGGCACACTCACAGACTCAGTGTGAAACTGAATATCCTCTGGAACATCCTGATCCAACTCCTTAGAGATACCATGATCATGATCACTATCCTCCTTTAGCCAATCAAGGGCGGTCTCAATAACATGTTCCTCGACCTCGACCCTCCATGCAACAGTGGTGTCAATCCCATCCAATGAAATGGCCTTCGCATCAGGTTTTTTCTCAAGCTGCTTCACCCACAACTTGAGATTGTAGTAGACGTAGACCAAATCATTAAGGCGTGGGGTATCCAACCTGTAGGAGGATCATAAATTAACTTATTAGAATGTAAAGGAGCAAAAAATTTAAATGACAATTTAATAATTCATAATTTTATAATGATTTTTAAATTTTATTTGAAATTCTCTAACCTGCTGCGCTTTTTGGTGTGTACTTTTTCAAATACACTCCAGTTGCGCTCACAACTAGAAGAGCTACATGTCTAGCTAAGCACTCGAATTGCCATCTTCTGTAGAATAGGTACCTTTGCACCATAGTTTTCCCACCAAGTATCTACAACAAATTAGAGAAACATAAGAGAAGACAATAATTTAGTTTAAAACAAAGAAACAACTTAAAAAGATCAATGATTAATCTGATAAATTGAAATTAAAAAAATGAATTTTGAAACTTAAAAGTTAAAACAAGGTGAAACTTACTTGGCATTATGTTCTTCCTGTCATTTATGGCCATGTCAAACCCAAATAAGCCAATGGACCTCTTATAGAGTTCCAACACTTGAGAAAGCTCTAATCGGTCAACTGCATTTGGCACTGTCCTCTGGACACACTCAAAGAAGCTAGACATAACCTCTGAATCAAACCTGAAGCTACAGTTGTAAGAGAATGCAGGGTCGAGGTATAACCCTGTAGCATGAATGGGGCGATGGAGTGTGTTGTTCCATCGATCATCAATCACCCTCCATATCATTTCTTTTCTCTTCTACCCTTGATCCCCCTTGTCCACATAATAAGCATGAATGGACTCTTTGGCCCTATCCATGGCCTCATCATATAGGTAGCCCATTGCGGGCTTGTCCCGTCGACCAAGCGAAGAATCTTTACCAAAGGTTCACTGATAGTGTACACCTCCTTCACCGCATCCCAAAATCTCTCCTAGTATGCAACTAGTCTCATAATGACTTGCCCCTCTTGTTTATTGCTAAATGATGAAGCATGCCACTCAGGTGAAAGGAACATTGCCTGCAATTCCCACCTAGAATTCAAGAGAGACTGAAGAGAAATAAAACTAGTGGCAAAGCGTGTGATGGCAGGACGCACCAACTCTTTGTCACTTGTGAATTTTCTCATCAAGCTAAGTAAAAAAGCATGATTGTATATAAATTTTGTGATGCTCCTCGCTGAATCATTGGCATCCTTGATCCAATCAATCTTTCCCATATCCTCTAACATCAAGTCTAGGCAATGAGCAACACAAGGAGTTCAAAATAGTGTAGGATACTTGGACATAAGCATCCTACCAACAACCACATAATTTGCAACATTGTCCGTTATGACTTGGACAACATGTTGCGGACCTACCTCTTGGATGAACCCATCCAACTGTTGATGATTACAACTGCGTGAGACATCCTCTAGGACACAGACTGAGTGAGTCAGTCTGAGAGAGAGCCCATGATATGGGTGTGTAGTTCCTCTCTGAGACAGATGGAACGTTGTGTACCCTTGTGTAGGGAAGATGTCCATGAGCTGGGTGTGTTGTTCTCTCTGAGACAGAGATGAAACGCTATGTGGCCCTGAGAACGGAAGATTCCCATGAGATGGGTGTATCGTTTGAGATGAAATGATGTGTACCCCTGTGAGGGGTGAAGGAGCCCATGTGATGGGTTTATTGTTCTCCTCTGTGCAGCGAGTTGAGATGATGTGATACTCCAGATGATTCTCCTGTGAGACCTAGTGAGATAGAGATCTGTTGAGTAGGACGTTCTTGTGGCTGAGCACACGTGGATGTGATCCTAGTGGCTGAGCACTAGTGAGTGTATTTTGACGATTCTCCTATGAGACGCAGTGAGATAGAGACTTGGACGTCCCTGTAGTTGAGCACGGGTGGATGTGCCCCGATTGAGCACTAGCAGGTGTATGAGATCCCTTGCTATATTGTCTTAAGAGTCAGATTTACCTGTAACCCTAATTGTGATGTAAAGGGTGCAAGTTGGCCCCACCACAATGTAAAAGATAATTAATATGGAAATTATTAATTATATTTTGAGTTATTGAGGTCAGCCCTGTTGTGCCAATAGACACTTTGATGTGTTCAGTCTAATATAAATAAAGGTGTTTTCCCCATTGAGGAAACATAACACAAGTGTTAGTTTGGAAATTTCAGCAAGTACTTGTTCTAGGGTTGAAGTGCGCACCTCTCTTGGGCGCTAGTCTTCTTGGTTTTGTGAGCACCCTTTTGTGTGCTAGGTTTATTGTAATGATCCCAAGCCAAATTTGTTGCTTGGAATCACTAACTACCACTGATTTGTCGATGTGCAAGTGTTTATTGAGTTATTAAGCGCATACAAGATTCATCCAACACATGAAGATCACAATACATTCAAGATATAGAAGCACAAGCAAAGATCTGACCTTTTTATTATGAGCAATGCAGGATCAAAACAATAGATGGCCGATCTGGCATAAACCTCAGATGATTGTACAAACAATAGATACGAGCTGCTACAAAATGCTCCCGTCAATACAAAAGAAGCCTCAAAAGGCTGGATAAGTAATGAAGACCAGTACCAAGCAGATCTGAATGCCAAACCCTCTAGTTGAAGAGTGCCACGCTCCAAGTGAAGACTGAAGCCCTCAATAGTTCATCCCTGATGGAAGAATACTTCAAATGAGCCCAAACTCGGTCAGATAATAGATCAGGGCAGTGGGATCCTCCTCTTGAAGTTTCAAGCCCAACGTCCAAGGCCAACCTCTCCAACTGCTAAATCTTCTAAGGGAGTTGCGCCCTCCTGAATAGCTGAAACCCTAGGTAACTCGTCCCTGAAGAAATACACCTCCAAATGACGTGAAACTCTCCAAGAATATAGATCGGGCTATGAGAATCCCGTGGGAGAAGTTTCATACCCAGATCTCAAGCAGATCTCTCTAGATCTGAGAAATACAGAAAAGTGGGTCGTCCTTCTATCCTCCAAATCGTCCCAAGCTGATGCTGAAGATTGAGTGGTGATAACTCCTCAAGAATACCGTCAAAATGATGATGGAGCACCTGCAAATAAAACCCAACTGATGAAAAGCCCAACGCTCCTCCTGATTGACTAGATCGAACCCTTCTCAATGGTATGGTGTGCCCTTGCTGGAAACCCCCCAACAGTACGGCCCTGCTATCTTCTGAAGCTCTAGAAGGAGATATGCTGAGAGTAGAATGGTGTGGAGGAATCTTTCATCCCCGAGACCAAGCTGTGGAACAAGGTGAGTGGNGGCACACTCACAGACTCAGTGTGAAACTGAATATCCTCTGGAACATCCTGATCCAACTCCTTAGAGATACCATGATCATGATCACTATCCTCCTTTAGCCAATCAAGGGCGGTCTCAATAACATGTTCCTCGACCTCGACCCTCCATGCAACAGTGGTGTCAATCCCATCCAATGAAATGGCCTTCGCATCAGGTTTTTTCTCAAGCTGCTTCACCCACAACTTGAGATTGTAGTAGACGTAGACCAAATCATTAAGGCGTGGGGTATCCAACCTGTAGGAGGATCATAAATTAACTTATTAGAATGTAAAGGAGCAAAAAATTTAAATGACAATTTAATAATTCATAATTTTATAATGATTTTTAAATTTTATTTGAAATTCTCTAACCTGCTGCGCTTTTTGGTGTGTACTTTTTCAAATACACTCCAGTTGCGCTCACAACTAGAAGAGCTACATGTCTAGCTAAGCACTCGAATTGCCATCTTCTGTAGAATAGGTACCTTTGCACCATAGTTTTCCCACCAAGTATCTACAACAAATTAGAGAAACATAAGAGAAGACAATAATTTAGTTTAAAACAAAGAAACAACTTAAAAAGATCAATGATTAATCTGATAAATTGAAATTTAAAAAATGAATTTTGAAACTTAAAAGTTAAAAGAAGGTGAAACTTACTTGGCATTATGTTCTTCCTGTCATTTATGGCCATGTCAAACCCAAATAAGCCAATGGACCTTTTATAGAGTTCCAACACTTGAGAAAGCTCTAATCGGTCAACTGCATTTGGCACTGTCCTCTGGACACACTCAAAGAAGCTAGACATAACCTTTGAATCAAACCTGAAGCTACAGTTGTAAGAGAATGCAGGGTCGAGGTATAACCCTGTAGCATGAATGGGGCGATGGAGTGTGTTGTTCCATCGGTCATCAATCACTCTCCATATCATTTCTTTTCTCTTCTGCCCTTGATCCCCCTTGTCCACATAATAAGCATGAATGGACTCTTTGGTCCTATCCATGGCCTCATCATATAGGTAGCCCATTGCGGGCTTGTCCCATCGACCAAGCGAAGAACCTTTACCAAAGGTTCACTGATAGTGTACACCTCCTTCACCACACCCCAAAATCTCTCCTAGTATGCAACTAGCCTCATAATGACTTGCCCCTCTTGTTTATTGCTAAATGATGAAGCATGCCACTTAGGTGAAAGGAACATTGCCTGCAATTCCCACCTAGAATTCAAGAGAGACTGAAGAGAAATAAAACTAGTGGCAAAGCGTGTGATGGCAGGACGCACCAACTCTTTGTCACTTGTGAATTTTCTCATCAAGCTAAGTAAAAAAACATGATTGTATATAAATTTTGTGATGCTCCTCGCTGAATCATTGGCATCCTTGATCCAATCAATCTTTCCCATATCCTCTAACATCAAGTCCAGGCAATGAGCAACACAAGGAGTTCAAAACAATGTAGGATACTTGGACATAAGCATCCTACCAACAACCACATAATTTGCAACATTGTCCGTTATGACTTGGACAAAATGTTGCGGACCTACCTCTTGGATGAACCCATCCAACTGTTGATGATTACAACTGCGTGAGACATCCTCCAGGACACAGACTGAGTGAGTCAGTCTGAGAGAGAGCCCATGAGATGGGTGTGTAGTTCCTCTCTGAGACAGATGGAACGTTGTGTACCCTTGTGTAGGGAAGATGTCCATGAGCTGGGTGTGTTGTTCTCTCTGAGACAGAGATGAAACACTATGTGGCCCTGAGAACGAAAGATTCCCATGAGATGGGTGTATCGTTTGAGATGAAATGATGTGTACCCCTGTGAGGGGTGAAGGAGCCCATGTGATGGGTTTATTGTTCTCCTCTGTGCAGAGAGTTGAGATGATGTGATACTCCAGATGATTCTCCTGTGAGACCCAGTGAGATAGAGATCTGTTGAGTAGGACGTTCTTGTAGCTGAGCACACGTGGATGTGATCCTAGTGGCTAAGCACTAGTGAGTGTATTTTGACGATTCTCCTATGAGACGCAGTGAGATAGAGACTTGGACGTCCCTGTAGTTGAGCACAGGTGGATGTGCCCCGGTTGAGCACTAGTAGGTGTATGAGATCCCTTGCTATATTGTCTTAAGAGTCAGACTTACCTGTAACCCTAATTGTGATGTAAAGGGTGCAAGTTGGCCCCACCATAATGTAAAAGATAATTAATGTAAAAGATAATTAATATGGAAATTATTAATTATATTTTGAGTTATTGAGGTCAGCCCTGTTGTGCCAATAGACACTACTTTTGATGTGTTCAGTCTAATATAAATAAAGGTGTTTTCCCCATTGAGGAAACATAACACAAGTGTTAGTTTGGAAATTTCAGCAAGTACTTGTTCTAGGGCTGAAGTGCACACCTCTCTTGGGCGCTAGTCTTCTTGGTTTTGTGAGCACCTTTTTGTGTGCTAGGTTTATTGTAATGATCCCAAGCCAAATTTGTTGCTTGGAATCACTAACTACCACTGATTTGTTGATGTGCAAGTGTTTATTGAGTTATTAAGTGCATACAAGATTCATCCAACACATGAAGATCACAATACATTCAAGATATAGAAGCACAAGCAAAGATCTGACCTTTTTATTATGAGCAATGCAGGATCAAAACAATAGATGGCCGATCTGGCATAAACCTCAGATGGTTGTACAAACAATAGATACGAGCAGCGACAAAATGCTCCCGTCAATACAAAAGAAGCCTCAAAAGGCTGGATAAGTAATGAAGACCAGTACCAAGCAGATCTGAATGCCAAACCCTCTAGCTGAAGAGTGCCACGCTCCAAGTGAAGACTGAAGCCCTCAATAGTTTGTCCCTGATGGAAGAATACTTCAAATGAGCCCAAACTCGGTCAGATAATAGATCAGGGCAGTGGGATCCTCCTCTTGAAGTTTCAAGCCCAACGTCCAAGGCCAACCTTTCCAACTGCTAAATCTTCTAAGGGAGTTGCGCCCTCCTGAATAGCTGAAACCCTAGGTAACTCGTCCCTGAATAAATACACCTCCAAATGACGTGAAACTCTCCAAGAATATAGATCGGGCTATGAGAATCCCGTGTGAGAAGTTTCATACCCAGATCTCAAGCAGATCTCTCTAGATCTGAGAAATACAGAAAAGTGGGCCGTCCTCCTATCCTCCAAATCGTCCCAAGCTGATGCTGAAGATTGAGTGGTGATAACTCCTCAAGAATATCGTCAAAATGATGATGGAGCACCTGCAAATAAAACCCAACTGATGAAAATCCCAACGCTCCTCCTGATTGACTAGATCGAACCCTCCTCAATGGTATGGTGCGCCCTTGCTGGAAACTCCCCAACAGTACGGCCCTGCTATCTTCTGAAGCTCTAGAAGGAGATATGCTGAGAGTAGAATGGTGTGGAGGAATCTTTCATCCCCAAGACCAAGCTGTGGAACAAGGTGAGTGGATATTTCACCACTAAGTAGCTCACAAGGGTTTGTATAGCAAAACCCCCAAACTGAATGCTCAAGAGCAATAACAAGCAATATACCCAAAATCAAAATGACCAATAGGTGCGCCCTAGCCTCTTACTTATACTTTTCTTTCTAATTCTCTGTTGAGTTAGGTTAACTCCCAGGGTTAATCTTCTATTCTTCTGTTGAGTTATCTTTTACTCCTTTATCCCTTTCCTTTCTTAAGTCAACTTAAAAATATAACT
>JZKD02S1633962.1:93825-123919 GCA_000966675.3 Picea glauca | reverse complement strand
TTCAGGAAAGAAGGGAATATTTGTTGGATACTGTGAGGTCTCTAAGGCCTTCAGAATTTACATACCAGGTTACCATCATATTGAGATCAACGGAAATATAACCTTTGATGAAGATGCAACACTCAAAAGATCAAGGAAATGCCAGCTTAGAGAAGTATATGAAGAAGAACCTGTAGCTCCCAAAGTTGCAGAACCAATGAAGGAAGTTATAGTTACCCTTGATGATGAGATTTCAGAAGATCATGATATGATGGAATCTCAAGAACCTCTCCGAGTGGCGATCTCTCACAATAGAAAGCCAGCCTGGGCAAGGGAACTTATTCAAGATGCAGAGAAGTATGGTGCCCCAAAAGGAACCATGAGACAAAGAAAGAAACCTAAGCCATTCTCGAATTATATTGCCTTGATGTGTGATCTCATAGAAAATGAACCTACTTGCTTTGAAGAAGCCATTCATAAGAAAGAATGGGTGGATGCCATGACACAAGAATATCAGTCTATTATAAAGAATGATGTATGGAAAGTAGTTCCTAGACCAAAGAACAAAGATGTGGTATCTTCCAAGTAGATATACAAGATAAAACATGCAACAGATGAAAGTATTGAAAAACATAAAACAAGATTTGTGGCTCGTGGTTTTTCTCAAAAGGAAGGTATTGATTATGAAGAGACATTTGCTTATGTAGCCAGATACACTTCCATCAGAACCATCATAGCTCTTGTAACCAAAATGAAGTGGAAGTTGCACCCGATGGATGTGAAAACAACCTTCTTAAATGGTGTTATTGAAGAATAAGTGTTTATAGAACAACCATAAGGGTTTGAAGTTGAAGATAGAAAGACTCATGTGTGCAGGTTGAAGAAAGCTTTGTACGGGTTGAAGCAAGTTCCTAGAGCTTGGTATGGCAGAATTGATAGTTTCCTGACGAGCTTGGGCTTTATCAAGAGTAAAGTTGATTCTAACCTTTACTTCAAGGTTATGAATGATGAGCCAGTTATATTGTTATTGCATGTGGATGACTTATTCTTAACAGGAGAAGAAAAAATCATCACAAATTGTAAGAATAAGCTCTCTACAAAGTTTGAGATGAAAGACCTAGGCCTAATGCATTATTTCTTAGGTCTTGAAGTTTGGCAGAGTCCAGAGAAGATCTTCATTAACCAAGGGAAGTATGTAGTTGAAATACTGAAGAGGTTTGACATGTTGGAATATAAAGCCATGAACACACCCATAGAAACAAATTTGAAGCCCCTGGTTGATACTTCGTCAGAGTTGGTTGATGCTACTCTATATAGAAAATTTATTGGTTCGTTGATGTATTTGACAAATACCAGGCCAAATATATGCTTTGTTGTGAACACCTTGAGTCAATATCTGGTAGAGCCTAGATGTGTTCACCTTGTAGCTACAAAGCATGTGGTGAAATACATTAAGGGTACGCTGGATTATGGTCTATGTTATACTGGAGATGATAACTTCAGACTGTATGGTTATATTGATTCAGATTGGGATGGAATTGCTTCTGATAGAAAGAGCACTTCATGATGTTGTTTTAGTCTGGGGTCATCCATGACTTCATGGCAAAGCAGGAAGCAATCCAGTATTGCTCTCAACACGACAAAAGTAGAATATATTGCAGCATGTTCCACCAGTTGTGAAGCCATATGGCTTCGGAAGTTGTTGACAGGTCTATTCGATCTAGAGAGGGAAGCCACCGTAATACTATGTGATAACCAGAGTTGCATAAAGATGAGGGAGAACCCAGTGTTCCATGATACGTCGAAGCACATAGATATCCGATATCACTACATTCATGATATGGTGCAGAGGGGAGCTGTAAAGCTCCAATATGTTGGAACAGATGAGGAGGTTGTAGATGTGTTGACCAAGCCTCTAGCTCCTGTGAAGTTTGAGTACTTTCGAGACACGCTTGGTGTTGACCGAAAGGACCTTCCTCGAAAGGGGGAGTGATGTTGATGATACTATGGTATCCTGACCAACAATGGGTAGCTTCGTTAGGATTTTATATCCTAGGGGATTGATCATACCTGGGCAGATCTCGACGGTCTGGTAAGGACGATCTGTCATAGTACCTGTGCATGTATATACCAACTGTGGTCAGTAGTGGTAGCTCCGTTAGGATTTTATATCCTAGGGAATCTTATGATTCTTGGGCAGATCCTGAAGGTCTGGTAAGGATGGTTTCTCAGAGTACCATATGGTAGCTTGTTAGGATTTTATATCCTAGGGAGTCTTATGATTCTTGGGCAGATCCCAAAGGTCCGATAAGGACAGTCTATCAGAGTACCACAAAATGTTGTTGTTGCACCTGCCTCATTCTGTTTCCATATGATGATGATGTTGTTGTTTTAACCTCATGCTATTGATGATGTTGTATCAGCCTCGTGTTGTTGATAATGTAGTATCAACCTTGTGATGTTGATGATGGTGTACCAGCCTCGGGTTGGTGATATTGTTGTTTTAGTGTTATGCTAATTGATGTTGATGTTTCAACTTAATGCCGATGATGATGATGATGCTACTCCAACTCCATGCTATGAACGATGATGATATTAATGATGAGAAAAACTTTCGATGATTTGTAGATGTGTCGGTCAATGTTCCAGATGATGATGATGTTGTTGCCCTCCCTCTCTCTCTCCTGATGATGATGTATTGGGTTATGCCAGTAGAATACCCTTCTCGTTAAGGGGGAGTGTTGAAATATTGTAACTTCGAAGAATATTCTAATTATAATTGAGTTGTTATCTTATAGATCAAATCCCCTTTTGCGGATTGATCATGTCGGTTCTTGTATAAGATCAAATCCCTTTTTGTGGATTGGTCAAACCATATTTATATGGTGGTATTTGTAAAGTCGACCCCTAGGGTTTATAAAGTGGTTTTAACCACTCGGAAGAATTTGGCCCTACTAAGTGAAGAGACATAACCCTAGCGCCTCCTCAACAAGAATTTATAAGTGAGGATGGCACCACATTTGCTCATTCACTCACTCACTGATCCAGTGCCCATCTCTTGAAGGCAGTTGCAGTTGCAGGAGGAAGGAGAAGAGAGGCGCATGCTCAGTTTTGGTTTATATTTGGTGTTTTGGTCTTAAGTCTTGGCATTGTCTTGGTAATCTATTATTGAGGAGGTTTTTGTTGGGTTTTCTTCCCCATGAGGGTTTCCCAGGATAAAATGTTGTGTACCTTGTGATTGTGTTTCTTTTAGTGATCCTACTTATGCTGTTGTTTTGGAAATGCTCTATAAAATTGAAAAGAACCTAATAACAACATTAATCTTAACAAGAATCCTCRCGTYGCAAACCCTGCCTTGTACTTTTCAATACTGCCATCTGCTGTATGTTTTATTTTGTAAATCCATTTTGAGCTTACAACTGATTTCTCTCGTGGTCTTGTAACCACATCCCAAACATTATTTTTCAAAATGGATCGGTACTCTTCAATCATGGCATCCTTCCATTTCTTCTTTTCTGCAGCCTTTTCATAACATGTGGGTTCTATATCAATAATATCATTAAGGAGTGCCACGTAATTGGAATAGGGTTTTGGTTTCTTGCTTTCTTTGCAAGTTCCTTCTGGAGCACCGTATTTTTATGCATCTTGTATAATCTCACGGGCACAAGCTGGCCTCTTCTTTCCTCTAGGTGGATTTGTGGGTCTTTGTGGCTTTGTCATGTCATGATCTTCTATATCATTTTCTTCAGGTACAATATCAATTCTCGAGTCGACAACTCTTGGAGCTATCGGTTCTTCATCATGGTCTTCATCTATATGACACTTGAATTGTTGAACGCTGCATCCTCATCGAAGGTAACATCTCTACTAATCTCAACCTGTTTTTGACCACAGATGTAGACTCTGTATGCCTTTGATGTTTCATTGTAACCGGAAAATATGCCCTTCTTTCCTGAAGGGTCCAATTTGGATCTTTTGTCCTTGGGAAAATATAAATATACTAGACAACCAAATATTCTCAGGTGGCTGACTTCTGGCTTCTTTCCTGTGAACATTTCTTCTGGGGTCTTACTCCCAAGGACACGATGGGGTGTTCTATTCTGCACATACACTGTAGTCCTTGTTGCTTTTGCCCATAGATGTTTCGGTAAGTTTTGATCATGAAGCATGGCCTTCACTACTTCCATTATGGTTCGGTTCTTTCTTTTAGCCACACCATTTTGCTAAGGGTTGTATGGAGTAGAGAGCTCCCTCTTAATCCTAGCTTCCGCATATAATGCCTTGAATTCATCTGATGTGAATTCTCCACCATTGTTTGACATCAAGACCTTAATCTTCTTTTCAGAGAGGTTTTCTACGAGGGTCTTGAATTCCTTAAATTTGCTAAACACTTCACCTTTTATCTTCAAGAAATAAATCCAAGCTTTGTGTGGAAAGTCATCAATGAAGGAGACATGGTATACATACCCATTGGATGAAGAGGTGGACATAGGTCCTCGTACGTCTGAGTGTATAGTGTCCAATACACCTTAGGCCTTGCTTTCACTGCTTGGAAATGGGCTCTTCACGCTCTTGCCTTTTGCACATCCCTTGCATATGCCTTCATGGTCCACTTGGATCTCAGGTATTCCTGTCACCATCTTGTTGATGGTTGGTAATTCCTTATAGTGTGGATGAACAAGCCTTTTGTGCCATAACTGACATGGGTTTACGATATTGTGAACTAGAGTTGTTTCTGAGTGTCCTTTCAATTTGTATAAGCCTCCCTCTTGGACACCGATCATAATTGCATCATTGAAGGATTTCCCTTTTGGCCACATTATAACTTCTCCATCGACAAATGAAATTCTAAAACCCTTCTCTTCTAGAGCTGAAATAGAGAGAAGATTCTTCCTTAACCCAAGTACGAGTAAAACATCTTTTACCTTCATCAATTTCCCGAAATCTAACTTGAAGGAAGCTTCTCCTGCACCTTTGATAGGATACTGATAATCATCTCCAAGTTTTACTTTATGAGGTGAGTCCTTCTTGATCAAATTTGATAGAGTACGGGTATCCCGTCATGTGCTTAGAAGCACCACTATCAATGAGCCAAGTGTCACTTCCATGAGTGACAGTGCTTTAAAGGGTTGATATTAAAAGGTTTGGTTCATTATCACTTTCATCCTCTGGATCTTTAGATCTTACGAGATCATTCTCTTCTAGAATGTATTTCCATGCTTGGCAGTCATTGGATCCTTCAAGCTTGAAACTAGTAGTCATCCTGCCCGGAACAAGTAAACAACAAATAATCTTTCAAGATATGGATCTAGACCTTACCAGAGAGTTTTGTTGAACCAAGATGAATTTTGTCACAAGAACTGCAACAGCTGCAACCAAACGTCCTAATCTAGGGTTTATGAGGAAACCATAATTTTTCAATTTTAGGATTTTTGAATTCTGGTCCAGGGAAGTGATGCGCCTTTCTTAGGCGAGTTCCTAGGTGATCTTAGATTCACCAACGTCCTCCAACAAAGGGGTAAACATCACTCTTAGGGTTTATGCATAAACCCTGATTCTGCAACAGCTGCAAAATTGAAAACTGAAACTTGGAGAGGGTGCGCTGAGGTTAGGCAAGTATTTATAAGTTGTAAGTTGGTCTCTTTCAGGCTTGCTCTGATACCATGTTGATATTTTACATATACAACTAGCAGTTACGGTTCTTCTTTCGTTATTACAATTATTTGGCACATTAACTACATATATAAGATCATTGAAAGAGAGACAATCACAGAAACAAGATAGGCACAAAGATTATCTTGGGAAAGCCTCTCGGGGAAGAAAACCCAACAAACTTCTTCTAAATAGATTCTTCAACCAAGAACAATACCAAGACAAAAAACATATGGTCCTTTTGCTGCGTCACCCCTCTCCAAAACTTGCACACCTTTCTCTCTCTTATGCTTGAGTGAGATGAGTGAGTGAGTGAGGCGTCTAGCCTCTCTATTTATACACTAGTGACTTGCCCTTTTTAACTGCTAGGGCTGACTTGACAAGTGTCTCTTGATTATACTTTACATTAGCCACAATAGCGGCTGACTTGACAATTTGACTTTATTTTACAATAAAGGCCACAATGAGGCCGATTTTACCAATACAATATAATAATATGCTTTTAGGGTTTTTGCATAATCATGTACAATAGGAGAATATATTCGGCAACTACATATTCTTCAACAGAAGTAGCATAATAAGTTGAACCTAAAATGCACAGATTGATTCAAAGATAAGTTTCAGACGCCATGCCTATATTTCAATTGCATTTGGATTTTTATATACATGCTTGATCATTCAAGTCAATAGAAATTACCATTGGAGTGGTCTTCCTCCTTGTTTGTCATATAAATGCCTGTGCACATTGCCTGCCTCAATATAGACCTGACGAGTCAAACTAACTGGTCCATCTTGAAAAAACTCACTTCTCTTAACTACCTTGTAGTATACTTTAAGATTTCACAAGACCTTATTCTAATTTTATCTGTCAAATGATATTTAATGTAATTAATAAGCAGATATAAGTTGATCTGCAATTCTATATGCAAAATTGAAAATGCAACAACATAATAGACTGACACACAAGAATAAAACGATGCACAATACAAAAAATTTGCAGAGAATGAAAGAGAAAAACCACTGTAAGTAAGAAGTAAATGACCATTGATTGTATTTAAGCAAGAAGACACCCTTTTTATCAAACTGGGCGATTTTTTGTTTACAACAACAACAAGAGACTTGTTGGTTTTATTTTTGACTGAAAAACGTTGTTTCACTTTTTATTAATTAACTGCTTGACAGACTAACATGCTAATTATTTATTAGGAAACACAATGCTCAACTGAATTGGCGAGGGCATAATACAATAGTAATTATTGACAATATGCTAATTCTCTCCTACTAGTTGGCGAAGGAAGGTGGATGTCCTTCTTGTTGGCCCAATTCCTCCATGTTTAGATACAAAAGCGTCCCCACTTCCGCCAATAAATGAGGAAATTTGCATTGCATTCTCTCCAATGATTTCTCGAACTGTGTCAAGATCATATCTGAGTGGGCACAACTGATGATTTTTTCCTCTAAATCGATGCTTGTCCCACAAGAGCCACACACGAGCTTTCAGGTGAAAGAACAATGTCGTGTGAATTTTATGAGGCCTCTGTTTTGCATGCTCTGGTGTAGCTGGTAATGCAACGACTCCCTGAATATGGCACTAAGCAAAAGTGTGGGTAGAACACTGAGTTGAGTGGTGTTCTTGTTGTTGATGTGCAGACCCTAAAAGAGTGAGAGTAAGGGGCATCTTGACCATATACTCATCTACTCAGTACTGATCAACCAGAGCTTCATTACCCGCCTCAACACTTCCTTTAAATAGAAGTCCCTTGGAAGAACAACGGGTGTGTCCAATGCCTCCTCTTTATTTAACTGCTCCAACTAAGAAGGGATGCCTCTACATATGATTTACCCTCGTTGTATTGCATTTGTAAGAATTCCATTTGCCTGAAGCTTTCTCAATAATCTATTTGGAAAAAGAGGAATTGCTAGGCAAAGTGTTATAATATGTTGGCACTTGTGTTGGAGTACAAAACCTGTTGGCGAAGACTACTGGAACAAAAACCTACTTTGCCATAAGAAATGTTGGAGATGCACAAGGAAAAGATGAAGGTGTAGGGACTGAATTGATAAGTTGGTTAGGTTGGCGTGCTATCACATCAGCCTATTGGGGAGGGAGATAACATGAAGGGACATTGGGAAAAGAGGCTTTTGGAATGAGATCAATGGTGTGCTCAATAGAGCAAGTCGAGGGTAGTCTCGTGGCTTTGGGAAGGCATTAACAACTTCTGGGAGTGGGGGACCCACGTCCTGAGGTGTTGGGTTGGTTAGAAGGTCTGGTTTAATGGGGTGAACCAAATACAAGTAAACATATTTGTTCAGAGTTACTTAATGGTCGCTTGTCTAGTCAGAGGTTGTGTAGAGTGAGGAGTAGAGGAGGTAAGTACATAGGTGTGTCCCTCATGTTGCAGGTGGTATATATGGAGTTTGGCATGATAAACGACGTTTTGGGCCAAATAGGGGAGTCCAAGTAACAGGCCAACACAATCTTAAGGAGAAATATCACACACCACAGTATCTTAGAAAGGGACAATAGCGAAGGTCATTGTGCAACACCGAGAGATAGTGATGTGTGAGCCTTCCTTTTGTACCCATCAGAGTTGACATGGTTAAGGGTGTGGAGTAGTTGGGAGTTGAAGGTGTTGGACCAAGTCCTAGGCGATGAGGTTCTTTTGGATTTCATTGTCTAGGATGCGAGTAGCCAATTCGTGTTGAATTTGACAATTGTGGGTAAACATGGGCGTATAAGAGGTGTCATGTTCATTGGTAGTCATCAACATTAGAGATGGGTCAACTTCTGTAGGATTTTCGAGAGAAATGACTTCGGGAGGGTCAAGGGAATCAGACTGAGTGACCTTTGCAAAAATATTTTTGTTGGGGCGAAGGTTATGAAGTGCTCGATAGTCGATAGAAGCATGCAAGTTGGTCTTGTGGAAGGTACACCAGGGCGTTGTTCAGGGTGTGGAGGTGGCAGTAAGGGTAACCTGAGAAGGGCTAGTAATAGAAGGGTCATATCCACGTTGGGGTGAGCGAATTCGAGGAGACACTTTACGATCGACGACCAAGGCCCAAAGAAAGGTCTTGTCCAAGGAAGAACTCTCAAACAAATCAACTTCATGACGAAGATGCATTAATAAACCATAATTGAATTTGATAAGTAATACCTCTTTTGGGTCATCAATGTGCAGCTTGATGCACAATTTGCATAAGCTGTCAATGTATCCCTAGACAGACTGATTAGCAAGTTGGCGGAGCTACAACCATTTGGCGAGGAGGTTTTGGCGATAACATGATGGGTAGAAGCTCTCTCTAAGAGCCTGGAGGAATCCATTGCATGTCGTAATGTGTGGTGTCTGTGTCTCAACCAAGTCGCCTCTGACCATGACCCAAGAATAATTCTCCCGCTGAGTGTCCCACCATGTCTGCACAATTCTCTCGAGTTGCAAACCGACGATCTGAAGCTTCATGTCTTCTGTCATCTCAGGACATGTACAGAAGCATGTGGAAATACTGCGAAGCCAAGAATCGACATTCTCACCATTCATTTGGCCCACAAAATTCGGTAATTAGAACCACGTGTCGAGATGCATGGGTGTTGGAGCTCTGTGTTGTTGCAGACAGAGTAGCTCCTGGAGAGCCATTGTTAAATCATGAATTGGAGTTGTGGTAGTGGATGCAAAAACCTTTGTAGTTGACTCTCTTCGCGACGACATCATTTTCATTCACCACAGATGTCGATATGTCACTGGAAGTTGCATTGAGAATAACTGAACTCTTGAGCGCACTGAGAAGGCACCCGGTACCCTGAATAGGGCGTGTGGAGAATGGTGAAAGACAAACATGTTGGGAGCCCTGAGGAGGGCGTACTGAAAGTCCTGAGAAGGACATTTGGCTCAGAAAAGAAAATCGTTGGATGGCCTCTCTTCTGAATTTTGTGGCTGAGCATAAGTTGGCTTGGATCCAGGCTCTGATACCAATTGATCCGCAATTCTATATGCAAAATTGAAAATGCAACAACATAATAGACTGACACACAAGAATAAAATGCTGCACAATGCAAAAAATACACAAAATGAAAGATAAAAACCATTGGAAGTAAGAAGTAAATGATCATTGATTGTATTTCACCAAGAAGACACCATTTCTATCAAACTGTGCGATTTTTTGTTTACAACAACAACAAGAGACTTACTTCTTTTATTTCTGACTAAAAAGCGTTGTTTCGCTTTTTATTAATTTATTTCCTGACGAACTAACATGCTAATTATTTATTAGGAAACGTCTTGCTCAATTGAATTGGCGAGGGCATATTACAATAGTAATTACTGACAACATGTTAATTTTCTCCTATTTTTTGGCGAAGGAAGGTGGACTTCCTTCTTGGTGGCCCATAAGCTCTGATCAAAACGACCATTAATCTAAACAAATTTCAAACTCAGTTTATCTTGTAGGGGTTTGGAAAAAGGCTTTTGTCCCAGATAAAACAAGTCCAACTTTGACAGAGCCACTATGGATATTTGACTGCAATTTTGTCTTAGGTCATTGAAGTAGTCTTCCTCCTTGTTTGTCATATAAAAACCGTGCACATTTCCTTCCTCAATGTAGACCCGACGAGTCAAACTCACTGGTCTGCGCCGAAAAAACTCACTTTCTTAAGTACTTTGAAGTATACTTTAAGATTTCACAAGAACTTATTCTAATTTTATATGTCAAATGATATTTAAGGTAATTTATTAGTCGATATAAGCTCTAGGCAACACAACTATTAATCTAAACAGATTTCAAACTCAATTTATCTTGTAGGGGTTTGGAAAAAGGATTTTGTCCTAGATAAAACGGGTCCAATTTTGATAGAACCACTATAGAGATTTGACTGCAATTTTGTCTTAGGTTATTGGTTCAATACCCACGGGCCATGAGAAATACCCACTTGTTCATTTAATTGCTCACCTTTTTTCAACATGGATCGAGACGATGGTCCAAGCCTTTTCCACTGTGGAATTCCAAGGAAAATTGATTCAAATCAAAGTTTGTGCATTTGGGTCAAACAATAGGAATCTTCGTTGTCATTTTTTCATAAATCTTATGCAACAAAATACATTGTGGGGATCTAACTCATGATGCCCAGTTGCGGATACAATTTATTTGGATAATTTGCATTGGATGGACATTGAAAACTTTCTATTAATGGGAATTGTTTTTTTAAATCAAAATTTGGGTGGATTTGTTTTTGTTCATTCACCAAGTTTTCACTGAGTTTGAATCAAACTCTTACATTATGGCCTCGTTGAGCAGAGTTTGACAACTTTGGACCGTCCACAACCTTACCAGGAGCTAGGTATAGAGCACCAATGAAGTAAAACAAGTTCCCAACTTGCCTTCATTCCATCTCCGCAATTAATAGAGTTGATCTAGCTTGTACTTATGGTGTTTTTGCAAGCTCATTATGAGCATAACTAATCTATCAGTTTGGAGGTTGAAAATGCTTTTCTATCTTAATTTGGTTGTGTTTGTGGGAGTCATGATCCAAATTTGAACACATTGGTTTTGATGCACAAAACTCTTTAACTAAGCTAAGTTACCGAAAACGTCTATGAAAAAGGGGGACACGCCATACTCCGGTTTGGAAACTGAAATGTAGGGGATATGGCTCAAAAACATTTCTATGTCGTGTCCAAAAAATTGAAATGTTTTCCAGATGTATCCATGTCGTTTCCAGCCATTTCAATATGATCTTGAAACGTTTTAGCTGCTATAGGGCGAGTTTCCAGCTAGAAAAGTGACATGAAAAAAAAAACTTTAAAGGCTAACTATAAAACCATAACACTAAATTTAGCCTCAAAACATAAATATAAAACATCAAAGCTTATAAATCAACACAGAAACTCTAACCCTGAATTGATGAACGATAATTTGAATTTTGATTTGTCATGGTTTTTTTCTCATTGTATTTTTCCAAAAATGATCGAGGTTTACTCTTAGTTCAAAAAATCACTGATCTTGAGCATTTTACTGCATCAAACACTTGTCTATGAGTGTTAATGTCACAACCTAGTGTGGAAGTACAATCACTGTGTTTTATTGTCTTCTTCCTTATCTTTTGCACCAAATCCTCAACTTTGTTGCAATAAACCCCACATACTTCCATATGTGATAAAACAACTTGCATATCAAAATTGATATGGTGGCAGCTTCAGTCCTACAAAACAACAAACTACATTTATGAAGGGTTACATGGACCAACACTTATTCCCAATAGTTTCTAGTAGGCTTCATTATTTTCCTTTTGCTTTTTTTAGTATGAACTCTTGACCTATGACCTAATTTACTCCATTGCTAGTAGATTCTCATGCTCTTGTCCTTATGTCATGGAGGAAATTATGAACGCTTAGTGAATTCTCCATATGATATACATGTGATATTTTAATATTTTTCATCCATTTTTATCAAATATAAACCATAAGAAGTAAACAATATATCCAAGAAAACTTAGTGGTGTCTAAAGATAGTGTTATTGCATAGAGTGCAATATTCCTTGTCATTACACATTTCAACATTTTTCTCAACACATGAGCTCACTTATTTATACTCGAGTGCCTATCCAATCCCCTTAAAGCATGGTTGATTAAGTCAACTTTGTTTATCCAAGTCAGTCCCAAACATGGAGACAAACCCATGAATTTAGGCCCTTTATGTGTTATTCAATTAATCGACTGACCCTCACAATGCCCAGTCAATTGTCTAATCAGTTAGTGGGCCAACATAAATACGCCTCAATCAAGTCACCCACCGACCTCCAAAAAAATTGGTTTAACCACAAATTCGAACACTTCTAGAGGTGCAGTTGATGTTTTTTTTGTTAGATGCTAACAATTGGATTCAACCTTTGAGTAATTTTAGGATTTAGAAGTTGATGTTTAGAAGTAGTTGACGTGTTCTTGATTAAATTCTTGGTAGGGGTTGGCTTATCTATCGCACTCAAGATAGAAGATTATTGTTTATGACAATCTTTGACTTTGCTAATTTCAATTGCTATAAATGACATGAATGCCTCTAAATCTAATTGATGAATGGTAATTTGAATTATGCATGTCTCATGGTGTTTTTGTGCACTAACATGCGCACGTGCACACCCACACATGTTTTCCATTTTGTTGTCGTTCCTCATCCGACTTTTCAGAAAGTTTGTTGTATCTGTTTCAGTGCGACTTAGACGAAAAGTGTAAAACTATCTCAATGGCCCATTTTCTGGAATTAAAATGTAATCGTTTATCATCACAAAATTATGTTTCAGGGTATAGAATAATTCTTCTCCCAAGCATTTGGAGTTACATCCATCAGAAGCCATAGGTCTTGATAACATGATTTTCTGCACCCTAGGATAGATCTAGAACGATGAAAAATTTGCACAAAAAATAGGTTAATTTTAAGAATTTATGTCCTTAATGTGTCAATGATAGAGTCCTCTTTGTTCAGGCTGGTGTATGTCAACCACATGGGGGTGTCCCTAAGGTTTTTTTTGTCTGCAACCTGTAAGTATGCAAAATAAGACAATATAACAACAACAAATACAATATAACAATAACAAACAGAGAAGTTTGTGGCTGAGTTTAGACAACCAAGGTTTCATAAATTCAGTTTCTAAGTGTTTTTGGTAGAATTCTTAATTTGTTAGCTCAAAATTAGAAAAGAAGAATGTGTAGAAAACGATACCAAACAACATAAAATTGCCCAAATGATATGCTAAGAACTTTTGAAAATAGATTGTTCACAACACCAATAAGATAGGAAGGCTTGGTACAAGCACATCAAATCATTATTTCTGCAAGTGTTTAGAGGATGATTGCACCAAGGAAATGTTATATTTTCTTAATTTACATAGCAGTAGTGTTACCAGTGTTCTTAGATCTTCTTTTAATAACAATTATATCATATACTAAAAATAAGCAGCATAACAAGAACAAGAGAACACAAGAGTTTATCCTCGGAAAACCCCAAATGGGGGAAAAACCCAACCAACCTTTCTTAGATAGATTTTGTCCAAGTTAATCCAATCATAAACCAACTCTCAAGAGAAACATACAATGAAGAAACCTTAGCACTAGGCTAGCACACAAACTAGTGCTAGNTAATTGGAATAGGGTTTTGGTTTCTTGCTTTCTTTGCAAGTTCCTTCTGGAGCACCGTATTTTTATGCATCTTGTATAATCTCACGGGCACAAGCTGGCCTCTTCTTTCCTCTAGGTGGATTTGTGGGTCTTTGTGGCTTTGTCATGTCATGATCTTCTATATCATTTTCTTCAGGTACAATATCAATTCTCGAGTCGACAACTCTTGGAGCTATCGGTTCTTCATCATGGTCTTCATCTATATGACACTTGAATTGTTGAACGCTGCATCCTCATCGAAGGTAACATCTCTACTAATCTCAACCTGTTTTTGACCACAGATGTAGACTCTGTATGCCTTTGATGTTTCATTGTAACCGGAAAATATGCCCTTCTTTCCTGAAGGGTCCAATTTGGATCTTTTGTCCTTGGGAAAATATAAATATACTAGACAACCAAATATTCTCAGGTGGCTGACTTCTGGCTTCTTTCCTGTGAACATTTCTTCTGGGGTCTTACTCCCAAGGACACGATGGGGTGTTCTATTCTGCACATACACTGTAGTCCTTGTTGCTTTTGCCCATAGATGTTTCGGTAAGTTTTGATCATGAAGCATGGCCTTCACTACTTCCATTATGGTTCGGTTCTTTCTTTTAGCCACACCATTTTGCTAAGGGTTGTATGGAGTAGAGAGCTCCCTCTTAATCCTAGCTTCCGCATATAATGCCTTGAATTCATCTGATGTGAATTCTCCACCATTGTTTGACATCAAGACCTTAATCTTCTTTTCAGAGAGGTTTTCTACGAGGGTCTTGAATTCCTTAAATTTGCTAAACACTTCACCTTTTATCTTCAAGAAATAAATCCAAGCTTTGTGTGGAAAGTCATCAATGAAGGAGACATGGTATACATACCCATTGGATGAAGAGGTGGACATAGGTCCTCGTACGTCTGAGTGTATAGTGTCCAATACACCTTAGGCCTTGCTTTCACTGCTTGGAAATGGGCTCTTCACGCTCTTGCCTTTTGCACATCCCTTGCATATGCCTTCATGGTCCACTTGGATCTCAGGTATTCCTGTCACCATCTTGTTGATGGTTGGTAATTCCTTATAGTGTGGATGAACAAGCCTTTTGTGCCATAACTGACATGGGTTTACGATATTGTGAACTAGAGTTGTTTCTGAGTGTCCTTTCAATTTGTATAAGCCTCCCTCTTGGACACCGATCATAATTGCATCATTGAAGGATTTCCCTTTTGGCCACATTATAACTTCTCCATCGACAAATGAAATTCTAAAACCCTTCTCTTCTAGAGCTGAAATAGAGAGAAGATTCTTCCTTAACCCAAGTACGAGTAAAACATCTTTTACCTTCATCAATTTCCCGAAATCTAACTTGAAGGAAGCTTCTCCTGCACCTTTGATAGGATACTGATAATCATCTCCAAGTTTTACTTTATGAGGTGAGTCCTTCTTGATCAAATTTGATAGAGTACGGGTATCCCGTCATGTGCTTAGAAGCACCACTATCAATGAGCCAAGTGTCACTTCCATGAGTGACAGTGCTTTAAAGGGTTGATATTAAAAGGTTTGGTTCATTATCACTTTCATCCTCTGGATCTTTAGATCTTACGAGATCATTCTCTTCTAGAATGTATTTCCATGCTTGGCAGTCATTGGATCCTTCAAGCTTGAAACTAGTAGTCATCCTGCCCGGAACAAGTAAACAACAAATAATCTTTCAAGATATGGATCTAGACCTTACCAGAGAGTTTTGTTGAACCAAGATGAATTTTGTCACAAGAACTGCAACAGCTGCAACCAAACGTCCTAATCTAGGGTTTATGAGGAAACCATAATTTTTCAATTTTAGGATTTTTGAATTCTGGTCCAGGGAAGTGATGCGCCTTTCTTAGGCGAGTTCCTAGGTGATCTTAGATTCACCAACGTCCTCCAACAAAGGGGTAAACATCACTCTTAGGGTTTATGCATAAACCCTGATTCTGCAACAGCTGCAAAATTGAAAACTGAAACTTGGAGAGGGTGCGCTGAGGTTAGGCAAGTATTTATAAGTTGTAAGTTGGTCTCTTTCAGGCTTGCTCTGATACCATGTTGATATTTTACATATACAACTAGCAGTTACGGTTCTTCTTTCGTTATTACAATTATTTGGCACATTAACTACATATATAAGATCATTGAAAGAGAGACAATCACAGAAACAAGATAGGCACAAAGATTATCTTGGGAAAGCCTCTCGGGGAAGAAAACCCAACAAACTTCTTCTAAATAGATTCTTCAACCAAGAACAATACCAAGACAAAAAACATATGGTCCTTTTGCTGCGTCACCCCTCTCCAAAACTTGCACACCTTTCTCTCTCTTATGCTTGAGTGAGATGAGTGAGTGAGTGAGGCGTCTAGCCTCTCTATTTATACACTAGTGACTTGCCCTTTTTAACTGCTAGGGCTGACTTGACAAGTGTCTCTTGATTATACTTTACATTAGCCACAATAGCGGCTGACTTGACAATTTGACTTTATTTTACAATAAAGGCCACAATGAGGCCGATTTTACCAATACAATATAATAATATGCTTTTAGGGTTTTTGCATAATCATGTACAATAGGAGAATATATTCGGCAACTACATATTCTTCAACAGAAGTAGCATAATAAGTTGAACCTAAAATGCACAGATTGATTCAAAGATAAGTTTCAGACGCCATGCCTATATTTCAATTGCATTTGGATTTTTATATACATGCTTGATCATTCAAGTCAATAGAAATTACCATTGGAGTGGTCTTCCTCCTTGTTTGTCATATAAATGCCTGTGCACATTGCCTGCCTCAATATAGACCTGACGAGTCAAACTAACTGGTCCATCTTGAAAAAACTCACTTCTCTTAACTACCTTGTAGTATACTTTAAGATTTCACAAGACCTTATTCTAATTTTATCTGTCAAATGATATTTAATGTAATTAATAAGCAGATATAAGTTGATCTGCAATTCTATATGCAAAATTGAAAATGCAACAACATAATAGACTGACACACAAGAATAAAACGATGCACAATACAAAAAATTTGCAGAGAATGAAAGAGAAAAACCACTGTAAGTAAGAAGTAAATGACCATTGATTGTATTTAAGCAAGAAGACACCCTTTTTATCAAACTGGGCGATTTTTTGTTTACAACAACAACAAGAGACTTGTTGGTTTTATTTTTGACTGAAAAACGTTGTTTCACTTTTTATTAATTAACTGCTTGACAGACTAACATGCTAATTATTTATTAGGAAACACAATGCTCAACTGAATTGGCGAGGGCATAATACAATAGTAATTATTGACAATATGCTAATTCTCTCCTACTAGTTGGCGAAGGAAGGTGGATGTCCTTCTTGTTGGCCCAATTCCTCCATGTTTAGATACAAAAGCGTCCCCACTTCCGCCAATAAATGAGGAAATTTGCATTGCATTCTCTCCAATGATTTCTCGAACTGTGTCAAGATCATATCTGAGTGGGCACAACTGATGATTTTTTCCTCTAAATCGATGCTTGTCCCACAAGAGCCACACACGAGCTTTCAGGTGAAAGAACAATGTCGTGTGAATTTTATGAGGCCTCTGTTTTGCATGCTCTGGTGTAGCTGGTAATGCAACGACTCCCTGAATATGGCACTAAGCAAAAGTGTGGGTAGAACACTGAGTTGAGTGGTGTTCTTGTTGTTGATGTGCAGACCCTAAAAGAGTGAGAGTAAGGGGCATCTTGACCATATACTCATCTACTCAGTACTGATCAACCAGAGCTTCATTACCCGCCTCAACACTTCCTTTAAATAGAAGTCCCTTGGAAGAACAACGGGTGTGTCCAATGCCTCCTCTTTATTTAACTGCTCCAACTAAGAAGGGATGCCTCTACATATGATTTACCCTCGTTGTATTGCATTTGTAAGAATTCCATTTGCCTGAAGCTTTCTCAATAATCTATTTGGAAAAAGAGGAATTGCTAGGCAAAGTGTTATAATATGTTGGCACTTGTGTTGGAGTACAAAACCTGTTGGCGAAGACTACTGGAACAAAAACCTACTTTGCCATAAGAAATGTTGGAGATGCACAAGGAAAAGATGAAGGTGTAGGGACTGAATTGATAAGTTGGTTAGGTTGGCGTGCTATCACATCAGCCTATTGGGGAGGGAGATAACATGAAGGGACATTGGGAAAAGAGGCTTTTGGAATGAGATCAATGGTGTGCTCAATAGAGCAAGTCGAGGGTAGTCTCGTGGCTTTGGGAAGGCATTAACAACTTCTGGGAGTGGGGGACCCACGTCCTGAGGTGTTGGGTTGGTTAGAAGGTCTGGTTTAATGGGGTGAACCAAATACAAGTAAACATATTTGTTCAGAGTTACTTAATGGTCGCTTGTCTAGTCAGAGGTTGTGTAGAGTGAGGAGTAGAGGAGGTAAGTACATAGGTGTGTCCCTCATGTTGCAGGTGGTATATATGGAGTTTGGCATGATAAACGACGTTTTGGGCCAAATAGGGGAGTCCAAGTAACAGGCCAACACAATCTTAAGGAGAAATATCACACACCACAGTATCTTAGAAAGGGACAATAGCGAAGGTCATTGTGCAACACCGAGAGATAGTGATGTGTGAGCCTTCCTTTTGTACCCATCAGAGTTGACATGGTTAAGGGTGTGGAGTAGTTGGGAGTTGAAGGTGTTGGACCAAGTCCTAGGCGATGAGGTTCTTTTGGATTTCATTGTCTAGGATGCGAGTAGCCAATTCGTGTTGAATTTGACAATTGTGGGTAAACATGGGCGTATAAGAGGTGTCATGTTCATTGGTAGTCATCAACATTAGAGATGGGTCAACTTCTGTAGGATTTTCGAGAGAAATGACTTCGGGAGGGTCAAGGGAATCAGACTGAGTGACCTTTGCAAAAATATTTTTGTTGGGGCGAAGGTTATGAAGTGCTCGATAGTCGATAGAAGCATGCAAGTTGGTCTTGTGGAAGGTACACCAGGGCGTTGTTCAGGGTGTGGAGGTGGCAGTAAGGGTAACCTGAGAAGGGCTAGTAATAGAAGGGTCATATCCACGTTGGGGTGAGCGAATTCGAGGAGACACTTTACGATCGACGACCAAGGCCCAAAGAAAGGTCTTGTCCAAGGAAGAACTCTCAAACAAATCAACTTCATGACGAAGATGCATTAATAAACCATAATTGAATTTGATAAGTAATACCTCTTTTGGGTCATCAATGTGCAGCTTGATGCACAATTTGCATAAGCTGTCAATGTATCCCTAGACAGACTGATTAGCAAGTTGGCGGAGCTACAACCATTTGGCGAGGAGGTTTTGGCGATAACATGATGGGTAGAAGCTCTCTCTAAGAGCCTGGAGGAATCCATTGCATGTCGTAATGTGTGGTGTCTGTGTCTCAACCAAGTCGCCTCTGACCATGACCCAAGAATAATTCTCCCGCTGAGTGTCCCACCATGTCTGCACAATTCTCTCGAGTTGCAAACCGACGATCTGAAGCTTCATGTCTTCTGTCATCTCAGGACATGTACAGAAGCATGTGGAAATACTGCGAAGCCAAGAATCGACATTCTCACCATTCATTTGGCCCACAAAATTCGGTAATTAGAACCACGTGTCGAGATGCATGGGTGTTGGAGCTCTGCGTTGTTGCAGACAGAGTAGCTCCTGGAGAGCCATTGTTAAATCATGAATTGGAGCTGTGGTAGTGGATGCAGAAACCTTTGTAGTTGACTCTCTTCGCAACGACATCATTTTCATTCACCACAGATGTCGATATGTCACTGGAAGTTGCATTGAGAATAACTGAACTCTTGAGCACACTGAGAAGGCACCCGGTACCCTGAATAGGGCGTGTGGAGAATGGTGAAAGACGAACATGTTGGAAGCCCTGAGGAGGGCGTATTGAAAGTCCTGAGAAGGACATCTGGCTCAGAAAAAAAAATCGTTGGATGGCCTCTCTTCTGAATTTTGTGGCTAAGCATAAGTTGGCTTGGATCCAGGCTCTGATACCAATTGATCCGCAATTCTATATGCAAAATTGAAAATGCAACAACATAATAGACTGACACACAAGAATAAAATTCTGCACAATGCAAAAAATACATAGAATGAAAGATAAAAATCATTGGAAGTAAGAAGTAAATGATCATTGATTGTATTTCACCAAGAAGACACCATTTCTATCAAACTATGCGATTTTTTGTTTACAACAACAACAAGAGACTTACTTCTTTTATTTCTGACTGAAAAGCGTTGTTTCGCTTTTTATTAATTTATTTCCTGACGAACTAACATGCTAATTATTTATTAGGAAACGTCTTGCGCAACTGAATTGGCGAGGGCATATTACAATAGTAATTACTGACAACATGTTAATTTTCTCCTATTTTTTGGCGAAGGAAGGTGGACTTCCTTCTTGGTGGCCCATAAGCTCTGATCAAAATGACCATTAATCTAAACAAATTTCAAACTCAGTTTATCTTGTAGGGGTTTGGAAAAAGGCTTTTGTCCCAGATAAAACAAGTCCAAATTTGACAGAGCCACTATGGATATTTGACTGCAATTTTGTCTTAGGTCATTGAAGTAGTCTTCCTCCTTGTTTGTCATATAAAAACCGTGCACATTTCCTTCCTCAATGTAGACTCGACGAGTCAAACTCACTGGTTTGCGTCGAAAAAACTCACTTTCTTAAGTACTTTGAAGTATACTTTAAGATTTCACAAGAACTTATTCTAATTTTATATGTCAAATGATATTTAAGGTAATTTATTAGTAGATATAAGCTCTAGGCAACACAACTATTAATTTAAACAGATTTCAAACTCAATTTATCTTGTAGGGGTTTGGAAAAAGGATTTTGTCCTAGATAAAACGGGTCCAATTTTGATAGAACCACTATAGAGATTTGACTGCAATTTTGTCTTAGGTTATTGGTTCAATACCCACGGGCCATGAGAAATACCCACTTGTTCATTTAATTGCTCACCTTTTTTCAACATGGATCGAGACGATGGTCCAAGCCTTTTCCACTGTGGAATTCCAAGGAAAATTGATTCAAATCAAAGTTTGTGCATTTGGGTCAAACAATAGGAATCTTCGTTGTCATTTTTTCATAAATCTTATGCAACAAAATACATTGTGGGGATCTAACTCATGATGCCCAGTTGCGGATACAATTTATTTGGATAATTTGCATTGGATGGACATTGAAAACTTTCTATTAATGGGAATTGTTTTTTTAAATCAAAATTTGGGTGGATTTGTTTTTGTTCATTCACCAAGTTTTCACTGAGTTTGAATCAAACTCTTACATTATGGCCTCGTTGAGCAGAGTTTGACAACTTTGGACCGTCCACAACCTTACCAGGAGCTAGGTATAGAGCACCAATGAAGTAAAACAAGTTCCCAACTTGCCTTCATTCCATCTCCGCAATTAATAGAGTTGATCTAGCTTGTACTTATGGTGTTTTTGCAAGCTCATTATGAGCATAACTAATCTATCAGTTTGGAGGTTGAAAATGCTTTTCTATCTTAATTTGGTTGTGTTTGTGGGAGTCATGATCCAAATTTGAACACATTGGTTTTGATGCACAAAACTCTTTAACTAAGCTAAGTTACCGAAAACGTCTATGAAAAAGGGGGACACGCCATACTCCGGTTTGGAAACTGAAATGTAGGGGATATGGCTCAAAAACATTTCTATGTCGTGTCCAAAAAATTGAAATGTTTTCCAGATGTATCCATGTCGTTTCCAGCCATTTCAATATGATCTTGAAACGTTTTAGCTGCTATAGGGCGAGTTTCCAGCTAGAAAAGTGACATGAAAAAAAAAACTTTAAAGGCTAACTATAAAACCATAACACTAAATTTAGCCTCAAAACATAAATATAAAACATCAAAGCTTATAAATCAACACAGAAACTCTAACCCTGAATTGATGAACGATAATTTGAATTTTGATTTGTCATGGTTTTTTTCTCATTGTATTTTTCCAAAAATGATCGAGGTTTACTCTTAGTTCAAAAAATCACTGATCTTGAGCATTTTACTGCATCAAACACTTGTCTATGAGTGTTAATGTCACAACCTAGTGTGGAAGTACAATCACTGTGTTTTATTGTCTTCTTCCTTATCTTTTGCACCAAATCCTCAACTTTGTTGCAATAAACCCCACATACTTCCATATGTGATAAAACAACTTGCATATCAAAATTGATATGGTGGCAGCTTCAGTCCTACAAAACAACAAACTACATTTATGAAGGGTTACATGGACCAACACTTATTCCCAATAGTTTCTAGTAGGCTTCATTATTTTCCTTTTGCTTTTTTTAGTATGAACTCTTGACCTATGACCTAATTTACTCCATTGCTAGTAGATTCTCATGCTCTTGTCCTTATGTCATGGAGGAAATTATGAACGCTTAGTGAATTCTCCATATGATATACATGTGATATTTTAATATTTTTCATCCATTTTTATCAAATATAAACCATAAGAAGTAAACAATATATCCAAGAAAACTTAGTGGTGTCTAAAGATAGTGTTATTGCATAGAGTGCAATATTCCTTGTCATTACACATTTCAACATTTTTCTCAACACATGAGCTCACTTATTTATACTCGAGTGCCTATCCAATCCCCTTAAAGCATGGTTGATTAAGTCAACTTTGTTTATCCAAGTCAGTCCCAAACATGGAGACAAACCCATGAATTTAGGCCCTTTATGTGTTATTCAATTAATCGACTGACCCTCACAATGCCCAGTCAATTGTCTAATCAGTTAGTGGGCCAACATAAATACGCCTCAATCAAGTCACCCACCGACCTCCAAAAAAATTGGTTTAACCACAAATTCGAACACTTCTAGAGGTGCAGTTGATGTTTTTTTTGTTAGATGCTAACAATTGGATTCAACCTTTGAGTAATTTTAGGATTTAGAAGTTGATGTTTAGAAGTAGTTGACGTGTTCTTGATTAAATTCTTGGTAGGGGTTGGCTTATCTATCGCACTCAAGATAGAAGATTATTGTTTATGACAATCTTTGACTTTGCTAATTTCAATTGCTATAAATGACATGAATGCCTCTAAATCTAATTGATGAATGGTAATTTGAATTATGCATGTCTCATGGTGTTTTTGTGCACTAACATGCGCACGTGCACACCCACACATGTTTTCCATTTTGTTGTCGTTCCTCATCCGACTTTTCAGAAAGTTTGTTGTATCTGTTTCAGTGCGACTTAGACGAAAAGTGTAAAACTATCTCAATGGCCCATTTTCTGGAATTAAAATGTAATCGTTTATCATCACAAAATTATGTTTCAGGGTATAGAATAATTCTTCTCCCAAGCATTTGGAGTTACATCCATCAGAAGCCATAGGTCTTGATAACATGATTTTCTGCACCCTAGGATAGATCTAGAACGATGAAAAATTTGCACAAAAAATAGGTTAATTTTAAGAATTTATGTCCTTAATGTGTCAATGATAGAGTCCTCTTTGTTCAGGCTGGTGTATGTCAACCACATGGGGGTGTCCCTAAGGTTTTTTTTGTCTGCAACCTGTAAGTATGCAAAATAAGACAATATAACAACAACAAATACAATATAACAATAACAAACAGAGAAGTTTGTGGCTGAGTTTAGACAACCAAGGTTTCATAAATTCAGTTTCTAAGTGTTTTTGGTAGAATTCTTAATTTGTTAGCTCAAAATTAGAAAAGAAGAATGTGTAGAAAACGATACCAAACAACATAAAATTGCCCAAATGATATGCTAAGAACTTTTGAAAATAGATTGTTCACAACACCAATAAGATAGGAAGGCTTGGTACAAGCACATCAAATCATTATTTCTGCAAGTGTTTAGAGGATGATTGCACCAAGGAAATGTTATATTTTCTTAATTTACATAGCAGTAGTGTTACCAGTGTTCTTAGATCTTCTTTTAATAACAATTATATCATATACTAAAAATAAGCAGCATAACAAGAACAAGAGAACACAAGAGTTTATCCTCGGAAAACCCCAAATGGGGGAAAAACCCAACCAACCTTTCTTAGATAGATTTTGTCCAAGTTAATCCAATCATAAACCAACTCTCAAGAGAAACATACAATGAAGAAACCTTAGCACTAGGCTAGCACACAAACTAGTGCTAGCAATTGCATTAGCAACACCATACAACAATAGCGCAACTCTTCCCAAAGATAGCGCATAAGAGAAAAACACCACTAAGAATAACCAAGAACCTCAGATGCCACAGTGCAATGTCTTCTTCCTTTCCTTAGACTTGTGTGTCCTTCTTCAGTGAGATAGTGAGTGAGTGTGTGTCTTAATGAGTAAGGTGTCCTCTCTATATATAGTCTTCGGGTCACTTTAGCTGGGCCGACTTCTTCTCTGGATATTCTAATTTCACTTTATTCTTTTCATGTGGCTCAACGTCTCTTCCAGGTTGTTCTTCCATTTGTTCGATGGTATTCTTGGGCTTATAGAATATTCTCTTCTAAGAAATGTTTTCTAGGAGAAAAATACCTCACGTAGCTACCAAAACATCAACACTCCCTCTTATCTAGGGAGATATATTTTCACAATGTCTTCATCTAGTCGTCCATTGACTGCAATCAACTAGTAACACATTGTTACTACCATGCCATCGATAGCTCAAATCATCCACCAAAGTCTTTATGACTATGTTGCAATCAACCAGTAGCACACAACTACTGCAATGTCGTCCAACAATACACAATTTTTTCCATGTCCTAGTAGTACGCAAATATTGTCCAGTAGTACACAACCACTGCTATAGTCTCACGACTACGTAGCAATCCACTAGTAGCACACAACTACTAGCATGCTATCCAGTGGTACACAACCACTTCCATAGTCTCATGACTACATAGCAATCCACTTGTAGCACACAACTACTAGCATGTTATCCAGTGGTACACAACCACTACCATAGTCTCCATGACTATGATGTGATGTTTCTCCTCTCCTAGTAGTCTTATTCACAGCTAGCCATCTCGCATGGCATAGGCAAGACTATGAACATATCCCCATTCACACCTAGCCACCTCACATGGCGTAGACAGGACTAAGTTGCGAGTCTTATTCACACTTAGCCACCTCACATGGCATAGGAAAGGTTAAGCTACAAGTCTTATTCACACCTAGCCACCTCACATGGCATAGGAAATAATTGTACCCGACTGTGCATTACTCCCTCAATCACCTCACATGACTGATCGGGGAAACCCTTGGCCAGAGGGGTTAGCCGAATGTAGGAGATAAACACCACACCTCCCTCTTAACGAGGATGGAAATTTTGCATCACGCCAAGCTTGTCTCTGAAGTACTCATACTTCACTCTAGACAAGGACTTGGTGAGAATGTTTGTTATCTGCTCATTCGTGGATATGTACAGGAGCTCCACAACTCCTCTCTGTACCATGTCTTAGATGTAATGATATTTTATCTCTATGTGCTTTGACTTGTCATGAAAGACATGATTTTCTGAAAGCTTCATGCAACTTTGATTGTCACAATGTATCATAGTTGGCCCCAACTCTAGATCAAATATCCCTGCAAGTAACTTCTGAAGCCACACTGCTTCATGAATTGCAACACTGACCGCAATATACTTTGCCTCTGCTGTACTGAGTGCCACTAATGTCTTCTTCCTGTTTAACCATGAGATCATGCCTGATCCCAAATTGAAGCAACATCCTGATGTTCTTTTCCGGTCCACTGCACTCCCTGCCCAGTCAGAGTCTATATATCCCTGCAACTTCACGTCTTCATGCAATATATATCTAAGTCCATATCCAATTGTACCACATAGGTACCTGAATACAGTCTTTGTTGACATCCATTGTACATGTCTAGGTTCAACCATGTACCGACTCAAAGTGTTCACTGCAAAGCATATGTCTGGCCTAGTGTTAACCAGGTACATCAAGGATTCGATCAATTGTTTATATATCGTGAGATCCACCAAATCTGAAGATGAATCACTCAAGAGCTTCAGATTCATCATCATAGGTGTGGCCATGGACTTGCAGTCCATCATCCCGAATCTCTGCAAGGTCTCAACATATATTTTCCTTGGATGAGGAAAATCCCATTTGGCCTTTGCCACACCTCCAATCCCAAGAAATAATGCATCAGGCCTAGATCCTTCATCTCGAACTCTAAAGTGAGCTCCCTCTTGCAACCAACTATGAGATTCTCATCTCCTATTAGAAACAAGTCGTCCACATACAATATTAAAATCAACGGACAACCATCTTCAACCTTGTGTAAAAGTTGGGATCTGCATCACTCTTGGTAAACCCTAAGCTTGTTAGATAGTTGTCTATCTTGGCATAACATGCCTTGGGTTCCCGCTTCAGTCCATACAAATCCTTCTTCAGTTTGCACACATGGGACTCCTTCCCATGGATCACAAACCCTTGTAGCTTCTCTATGTACACTTCTTCCTCTATTACACCATTAAAGAAGGCAATCTTGACATCCATCTAGTGTAATTTCCATCCCATCATTGAAGCAATCACAATAATTGATCTAATGGAAGTGTACTTTGCTACTGGAGAAAATGTCTCATCATAGTCTTCTCCCTCTTTCTAGGAGAACCCTCTAGCCACAAATCTTTCTTTGTATTTCTCTATGATGTTGTGTGCAGTGTGATTGATCTTGTAGATCCACTTGGAAATCACTACTGACTTTCCTTGTGGTCTCAGAACCACTTGCCACACATCATTCTTCATGATGGACTGGTACTCCTCCATCATGGCATCCTTCCATTCCTGCTTCTTAGCAGCTTCTTCAAAGGTGGAAGGTTTTGAATCAATGATTCTTCTCATTAGCATCACAGCTGGAAAAATTGTGTGGTCTCTTGCTCTCTCTAAAAAAGCCTTTGGGCGCTGCATGTACTTTAACTTTTTGCAAGGTGTTTCGAAGCCAGGCTAGCCTCTTCTTGGTGAATGTAGCTTCCATGGGTGTATCTATAGGTCTCTCTGACTCTACCATCTCATTTTTAACTTTTGAAATGGGCTCCTTTGGAGTAGAGTCAACCATGACTGCATCCTTTGGAGCATCCTACTCTTCTCGGTCCTCATCCATGTGAGACTCCCTTGATATTTTGAAGGCTTCATATTCATCAAATGTTACATCCCAACCGATCTTAATTTGTCTTTGCCCTGGAATATATATTCTGTAAGATTCAAAGTCTCATTGTATCCAACGAAGATACCCTTCTTTCTTGAAGGCTCCAACTTCGTTCTCTTTTCCTTGGGAACATGAATGTACATTGGACAACCAAATATCCTCAAGTGACTAACTTCTGGTTTCTTTCTAGTAAACACCTCTTCATGTTTCTTGTTCCCAAATATCTTATGAGAACTTCTATTCAGGACATATATGAGTGTACTGGGTTCTTCTACCCATAAGTACATGGGTAGACTCTAGTCACAGATCATCGCTTTAGCTGCTTCTACAATCGATTTATTCTTTTTTTCTGCAACCCCATTCTGTTGGGGGTTGTAGGGAGTCATTAGCTCCCTCTTAATATCCTCTTCTTTACAAAAGTATTTGAATTCATTTGAGGTGTACTCACCTCCATTATCATGTCTCAAGATTTTGATCTTCCTTTTGGAGAGATTCTCAACTAAGGCCTTGAATTCTTGAAACTTGTTGAAGATTTTGTCTTTCACTCTCAAGAAGTAGATCCATGTCTTTCGTGAGTAATCATCTATGAATACGCCATAGCATACAAATTTTCCTAAGGATGGCATTGTCATCTGTCCACATACATCAAAGTGTATGATGTCCAATATCCCTTTGGACCTACTATCACTGCTAGTAAAGCTTCCCTTGACATTCTTTCCAAGTGCACAACCTTTGCATACTGCATCATGTTCTACCTTGATGTTTGGTAGACATGTAACTATCTTGCTCAATATTGGTAGTGCTCTATAATTTATGTAAGCAAGTCTTTGATGCCATAACTTAATAGAGATAACACTGGTATGTACAAGGGTTTGTTCTTGGTGTCCCTTCAATTTATACAATCCTCTCTCTCAGACACCAATCACTATAGCTTTATCTATGTTTGAATTCTTGGGTCATAAAAGAACTTGGCCATCCACAAAAGCTACCCTAAAGCCTTTATTTTCTAAAACAAAAATATAAAGAAGATTCTTCTTTAAGCCTTCTAAAAAAAACATCTTTAATTGAAATAGGGTCACCTGAGTCAAGTTGAAAGGAGGCTTCTCCAACTCCTTTGACTGTGTGTCTGGAATCATCCCCAAGCTCCACTTTAAGGGATGAGCTCTTTTCTGTTAGATTTGTAAGGGAAATTCTGAATCCAAGCATGTGTTTGGAAGCACCACTATCTATGAGCCAAGTATCACTTCCTTGAGTGATAGTACCCGTGAGTGTTGAAACAAATACAAATTCTTCATCCTTTGACTCCTTTGTGTGCTCTTATGTATCTGTTGCATGTCCTCTTTCCATTTTCATTTCTATGAGGACATTGTGCGACATAATGTCCCATCTTCTTGTAGTTGTAGCATCTGACATTTGATGTATCCTTCTTATAACATGGTCTTTTAGTTTTCTTCGGACTGACTTCTTCCCTTCCTTTCCTTTTCTTCATGTGAGCAACAAGAACATTATTTCCGTCATCATTTGTCTTCTACGATTTGGATATTAGTCTTGATTCTTCTTGGGTACAATCTGACCATAACTTGTCAAACTTGGGTAATTTGCTTCTTGCAAAAATCCATTGAACAAATGGGTCCCAAGAAGAAGAGAATCCATTGAGAGTAGTAGTTACAAGTTCAACATCGTCCACTGGGTCTCCAATAGCTTCTAACTGGTCCTTGATCTGTGAGATTCTCATGAAATAGTTGGAGATTGTTTTTGACTTTTTCATTGTCACGTTTATGAGTTGATGCCTTAGAGTAAGTTTCCAACTGATGTTCTTGATTTCATAAAGTATGGTTAGGGCATCAAACATTTCCTTTGGTGTCTTCAGTTTTGATACATTAGGTATCAGATGGTCCTTGATTGAGTCTGTCAAGATCCTTTTGGACTTGACTTCATTCTCCCTGAATTTTTCTTTGCCTTCTTCTTCTTAAGGTTCTGGAAGCACATGCTTGACATGATCCAAAAATTCATTCTCTTCTAGAATGATGAGTACTCTATGCGTCTAGGATTTGAAGTTATCTGCTCCATTCAGTTTATCTTCAACTCTCATACTGGTAGACATTTTTATCGGTAGAAACCCTAGATTTGAGAAATTTCAAATTTTTTGACTTCACCAAACTGCAAACAAAGTGTTGCAGGGGGTGCGCTAGGGTAGGGAGAACTGATCTATGGTGAAATTAGTCCCAACTCCTTGGAACTAGTGCTCAATGAGCTTGACAAAGAATTGTGTAGCTGTACTTTTCAAGATATTTCCTTCCAGCTGTTAGACTATCTTGAAGGTAACCAGCTCTGAAACCATGTTAGATTTTCTTAATTTACAGAGCAATAGAGTTACCAGTGTTCTTAGATCTTCTTTTAATAACAATTATATCATATACTGAAAATAAGAAGCATAACAAGAACAAGAGAACACAAGAGTTTATCCTAAGAAAACCCCAAATGGGGGAAAAACCCAACCAACCTTTCTTAGATATATTCTATCCAAGTTAATCCAATCATACAACAACTCTCAAGAGCAGTAGACAATAAATAAACCCTAGCACTAGCATAGCACACAAACTAGTGCTAGCAGCCACAGTAGCATCACCATACAACAATAACACACCTCTTCCTAGAGATAGCACACAAGAGAAAACCACCACTAAGAATAACCAAGAACCTCAGATGTCGCAGTGCAATGTCTTCTTCCTTGCCCCATACTTGCGCGTACTTCTTCAATGAGAGAGTGAGCAAGTGTGTGTCTTAATGAGCAAAGTGTCCTCTCTATTTATAGTCTTGAAGTCACTTTAGCTAGGCTGACTTCTTCTCTGGATATTCTAATTTCACTTTATTATTTTCTTGTGCACTGACTTATCTTCCAGGGTGTTCTTCCATTTGTTCGATGGTCTTCTTCGACTTATGGAATCTTCTCTTCTTCTAATAAAGGTTGTCTAGGGGGAAATATACCTCCCACAACTACCAAAACATCAACAGGAAATAGGTACAAAAATGGTGTAGTAGCGATCCCTTCCTAAGTCATTTGACACAATGACACGGGACACAAAGGACACGGAAATACGAGCATCCAGCATTTGAAATTTTGACCCCAAAAGAGGAA
>JZKD02S1633962.1:73706-93815 GCA_000966675.3 Picea glauca | reverse complement strand
TTTAAGTTTGATTTATATCAATGATGGACAAATGCTATCTAGCATTTCTACGTTAAGTTTACTATCCAAGATTTTAGAATTCTCATAACATTTAAGTTCTTATATCAACAATGGGCAAACATTATCTAGGCATTTCTTGGAATTCTTTGTATAATCCAATTATATAACATATTTTTTTTTTCAACATTGTTTTTAGTTATTATTTTTTAACAATCCAATTTTAATCTTGTCAATGGTAGCTCTCACAACAAAAGCATTGATTAAAATGTTAAAAATTATTTAAAGAAAATAAATTTAAAATTTTAGATATTCATTTTTTTTTTCAAAATTTCCATATTAAAAAATTAAATATTAATAAAATAATTATAATGATGATGATAATAATACATTCACAAGATTGTTTATAATGAAATATATATTCTAATGAAATTTTATAATTTCGAATTATTTTTAATATATATATATATTTTAATTTTTACAAATAAAATAAATGTTGTAAGTTTTTACCTTTTTCTATGGATATTTTTTCATTATAGTTTCTCTAAATCCGGTGAGTAATTGTTGGATTTGTAGATTTGAGTGGTTATTTCTGTATAATTCAGGTGCCCCATGGGTTTTTTAGCACACTGAATTCATTTCTATACTCAAAAATGCAATTTAAACAACATAAAATGATGATTTCATGTAGAGATTCTAGCTAAAAAGGCCAAAACTTAGAAAAGTTAAACAAAGCCTTAAAATAAAATAAAATATATAATATTTTTTGTATTTTTATTTTATATAACAATTTTATTTATTTATTTGTGATATATTTGAGAAAACCTCACAATTCTCCCTGTTGAGGAAAAGATATGAATTCATCTTACTCAAGCATTTTTTAATCATGTTTGGCTAAGGCAAGATAGTCGGGAATATCACCCTATATTTTATAGCCTCGAAAAATATTTCCCAATCCACATGTATTAATTACAAGGGCTTAGGCTGATTTTTTTGATGAAAAGATTGTTGCAAAATATGAAATTTTTATATAGTTTTCTGAACATAAACAGATTGCAGAAAGTAAAGCGGAGATCAAAAGAAAAAGTAACCTAGTCACAGATTAATACGGATGCGACAAAATATCAATTGCTTTATTTCATTCCAAGAAATCAAAAGTATCTTTCTCTTTACAAAAGTACCTGTCAGAGCATGGACCAAGGTCAAACTTAGATATCCCCTATGAAAACCATAGAAAAGGATTCTGACAAGAAGTAAAAACTGAACTTTAAAATCTGAATCAACTTGCCACAAATTGTTGCCTACTTGACTATGCAGAATATCCTTTATCAGTCATGAAACCAAATTCATAAACAAACAAGTATGCATAGACTATCGAAGATAGATCAACACCTCTGAAACAAGCATCTGAATGATATTATTCAGTTTTGAACCTTGATGTCTACAATAGGACCTTATTGTCAAAAAAGAGATTTAAGCCTTTAATGAATTGAAGAATGAATGAAAATTGAACTATCTCAATAAAACTCAAGAGCAAACCTTAGTATTGTTTTTTCCTTCTATTATCCCCTTGTTTTTCATTCTCATTTGGATTTTATGCATTCCAAATCAGTTGAAGTAGTTCAACTACCTAATTTAGTTAAGTTAATTAAAAATTAACTACTTTTAGTTTAGGGGAAGTAATAATAATAATAATAAAGGGTCTTTTATTACATAATAACTAAGTAGGTGGGATCCCTTGTGACACCTTTTTATTTCTTAACAAAAATAAACATAATTAGACAACTAATTAAACACATGCCTGCTTGTGGCTCCCATAATTATTTCCACAATATGAAATTTAAATATCAGAAATATTCCAATTATATCCAAACACATGTAAATATCCACAATATCCTAAAAAACAGTTTGTTGTCCAAAACTTTTTGCAGTCCACTGTCCTCAACAAATCAATTATAAACACATAATCAAAATCCATATTTGCCACTTTGAGAAGCAATTATTCTTTTGTCACTGTTGTCCTTTCTGGATGTTCCTGAAATAGCCTTAGGTTGGGTGGAACCTTGAGGCTTGATCTCACTAATGACATGGGAGTAGTCGTCCCTCAAGTGCATACGTGAGGACACTCACTTTTTTTAGTCACTTGAAGGAGATGATGGGGAAGCAACATGTTTGAATTTGTCATGCACATGGGGAGCCTTGGTTTTGAGTCATTTGCTTGCATGGGAGGACTGTACACATGATTTTGCAGGAACGATTTGAGCATTTGGGTTCACATGTGGAGGAGGAGGAGGTAATGACAAGTTTGTCCAGCCACAATGGTGGCAGACTGTCGGGTGAACAAGCTCCTACCATCCATCATTCTTGGGAACTTCTGGTTGCAAAGATACATGGGAAGGAACAGGGATACCAGGAACATTTTGGGGTTGGAAGGGAGGCCTCTCTGGTCTAGGCTGAATTGTCCCTTGCCCAATCCTATTGAAGAACCCAGCTTGAAAAATTTGGTTTAACTCCTAAGGATCAGCATCAAAAGGAATTGAGAATCTGGGCCTTCTAGGCCCTATGTTTCAATTACCTCTTCCCATATTGTTTCTGCCATGACTACCTCTAATGAAGAAGCTCATCCTGTATGCATCAATTATTAGCAACTAGCTCTTAACATACCATACATAACATTCTCTTAATATGAAACAAAGTTTGGCTCGTCTTTTTCTCTTATTACAACCCCCCCAGATATCCCATGAACCCTATTCACCCCCTGATCATTTGAAAATTAACATAAGACCCATGCAATCCAATCCATAAAAGTTATTTAATGATTTCCAAATGATCAAGGGGTGAATAGGGTTCATGGGATATCTGGGGGGGTTGTAATAAGAGAAAAAGTGATATCATGATAGGGAGTAAGAACATGAGTATTTCTCAACAATTCATTAAATAACTGACTATGTAAACAATATCGAAATATATCAGTTGTCATCTATCTCTATGCCATTTTTTTATAATTGTCATACAGAGTTTTAATTTTATTTTATTGAACAGGGCGTGTAAAAATGAAATTGGGATTGTGAGGGGATTATAACGAGCGAAAAAGTGAGAATATGAAAGGGAAAAATATGGATATTGTTCATAAAAATAAATTGAATCAAACAACAATCATAACTCTGTTTCAATTACAATCCAAAGAGCATCCACTTCCAAGACCAAAAACATTTAACTGTTCCTTAATTGCATACAAATTGCTTGTTGTCTTCAATAAAGAAAAACAATTCAATTGCCCAGAATTCTTCAATTATATCAATCTGTGCATCTTATATGATAACCATGCAATTATCATTTACATTTCCATAGTCACATCATAACCATTCGAGCCACATTCGAGCCACAGTCCTGTATGTTTTAATGTTAGACTTTTTCCTTTTAAAACAAAATATAATACGCATTGTGATTCCAAATATCCTATCCAATATTCATCCCTGGAAATCAAATAATCATCAACATTTGCATTTTCAACACAGACTGACATAATCCACTGTCATCTAAACAATAATCGGGCCCGATTTAATCACACATAGGTCCTTCTTAAATCTGGATAGAACCGAGAACATTTTAATGAACCAAACATACACACAAGTATTCAACAATATAATCATTGACCCAATCTTGACTTGACCACAACACTTAACCAAAAACATGTAGCTATGAACCTGAGATCCGCAATCATCAAACATATACAAACTTCCTTCGAAAATAAACGCTTGATAAAAAGACAAAGCCATATGATGCACGAGGAAAATAGGACCATATCGACACACATGAGTCTTCTTTAAAATTGACAGGGAGTAAGATCATGCTAGGTTTTAACACAATAGTGAGTGGAAAGACCACAATCGACCAAAAAGAAATCTCTTGGGTTGTAGGTAACCCATACTTTTTTTCTGTTCAAACAAATTTATCACAGAGAGGAAATACAAAGACTCGATCAAGAAATGGTCTTGAAGTCAGAGAGCTCGTGTTCTCTTGAAAAAAATTACCACAATCATTTAACTCGTAAACCAAAATCTTGACAGGACCAAAAGGTGCCCGAGGAAGAATAGAAGCAAGTCGGGCTCAATAGAACCAAGTCATGTTCTTTAGAAAATTATTGTAGAGACGTAACGAAAGTCTGCTTAATCTTTGAAAACACACAGATATCGTAATCTTTTTACCTCCTAAAATAATTTACCACCGAGAAGCAACCACATGTAAAAAAGTATAATCTTGGAAGAACAGAGAGTTGTGCTCTTTTGAAAACATCACAGTCCTTCAACTTATAACCCCAAAATCTTGACAGAGACATAAAGAGAATGCTCGAGTAGAAACAAAGCAATTCGAGCTCAACAAACCAGGCATACACATATGCCTCTTAAAAATTTATTGCAAAGGGGAAACGAGGGTTGGTTTAAACAATGAAGAATTCTCAAAGACACAAAGAGACTGTGTCTCTTCCAACACCAAATAGGTATATAACCTTCGAAAAAATTGATAGTGAGGCTCTACATCATATCATTCAGCCAGTACAACAGAGATGAGAGAAGCGAACGCTTAAAAATCTTGTGAAAATAATGACAAAGAACAACCCATGGCCACTCAATACATACACAGGCTTCCCTTTAATATTCCGAGCGAAACAAAGATTGGACTATGGAATACTTTCGACGATAGTGACAGTAAGAAAAACCATAAAAAACAATGGCTCGGGGCTCGACCAATAGAGAAAGAAAAATACCACTGTCGATAGTTGCATTGCAACCTGGAGAACGAATCCCAACAACAACCGAAACGAAAAGGGGTGACAATAAATGATACCCAGACTGGAGGTAAAACCCTGTGCAAATGAAACTCAAAGCGTATTGCACTATGGACATAATTTTTCACAAAGAACAGAATAAACCCGAGCTGACCGACATTTCTTTAAATAACCAATGTGCAAGCTTTACAAAACAACAACACCCATTACTTTCCTTCAAAGGCCAACATTCCATAGTAATCACAGAGAACACCATAACACAATATTGATATCCAGTCGAAAAACTCAAGAAAAACACAAAACCCATGCAATCCTCAGCCACCATTTGATTCATAATACATAGAGACCATCATGGATGAAAAGAAAAGGGCCATACCTGTGAAAAATCGCTTCAATGAAGAGTTGGCCTGACATTTCCCCTTCAAAACCTGAAATCGCGGAGTTTCCACAACCAACAGAGGAAAATGCAACTATGCTAGGATGACAAGCTTGAGGGTGATTTGGAGTGACGTGCAGTAAATGCATGTCGCTTCCTCACCTCGACCTATTCAATTTCACGTACTATCCATCCATTTACATAACATCAACCATTAAATCCAATACAATAACCATTGCATAAATTCAATGCCATGTCCATTGTATGGTACGCCACCTAAAACATATCACAACTCTAAAAATAACCATATGTTAACATTTCCATATGTGTTTTCCATATAATCCTTTAAACAAAACTGCATAGTATTTTAACCAAAATGCATAGTATAACAGCTAGGCCCATCACTTTGTAACAATTATATATACATTCAAGGTTTATTTGTAATCCTTTTTCCATAGACTTAGGACTTATCCATAGTTTTTTCCCCTTTTTGTTTCAAGTTATCTCCCATATCATTTTATTATCCCTTTGCATAAAATCATGTATAAGATTTTTTGATCAATTTTATAACATAACATGGCACCTGTAAAACAACATAATCCCCATATCCATAGAACTTTCCTGTATTGTGAGTAACCATCAATAGCACTTAGCAACAATGCATCAATCAATCATGTTGTCATACAAATGGAACCAAGACTGCATCATCAATTATAAAGGACTGTGTAGGAAACATCATAACAACAACAACATATAAGCGTAACTCCTCTATCATTGCGCCTCTAGTCTACAAGGGGGTCCCACCTACTAGTGAATTATTATTATCATAAATAAATAATAGAGCTTAGCAATCCTTTGCGGGTAGAATTCATCATTGTGATTTATATCATCAACAAACTGGCGACTCCAGAGGGAAATATTTTTCCAACAGATTAAGAACTCAGATTGTCTGGTTTCGCATACCAGGTAAATATTAGATCAAGAAAAATAAACATCGGAATGATTATGCAACAGGGGGAAGTGAGGGGTTTAAGGGAAAAATGACTAGGGTTTTGGGAATAACTCATGGAAAGTGGTAAGTATGAGGGGGTTTATCCTTGTATGCATAATCGTTTGATTAATCATAGAAAAAGAATTCTTGACTTCAAGGAGAAAAATTTTCTGGTATGCTCTTTTGAATCTTGGAGCAGATGGAAGAAAAGGAAATAAGAAAAGGGATAAAACCAACTATCTTATATAACAGTAGTTGAAGCAGATAACAATTTCAATGATGTCTTCCAGGGGGAACATCATGACAGTTTTGTAACCTGATTGTTATTGATTAACAATACTTTGCATAATAGCGTTGTTGTGGCCAAATTGATCGAACATTTTATCTTGATAGAAAATAAGTCAATAACAGAGATAAATAGCGGAAATAAAACAGCAGAAATGAAATAACAAAAATGAAATAGCAGCAATGAAATAATAGTAATGTAAAATCAAAGGAAAAAAAAACAAACAACAATGTAAAATCAAAGAAAATAAAACAACTATAATACATAAATCATTCCATACAACATTTAAACTTTCAAGTTCGTTCCACATAGTGTTTTAGGTGTGAATTGTTGGTGCTATAGGAAAACAATCGTTCTTGCAAGTTCTTTAGGATATAGGAATTTTTGCCTAGGACAAAAGCAATCTTAAATGGACCCAACCATAACTTTTGGAACTTTGAGTGCCTTCCTCTATCATCATGAGTTGAAACCCACAGTAATAACTTCTCATTAACCTTAAATTTGACAACTTTGACACTTTTATTGAAATATCTTTTAATAGTTTGTTGTCTTCTCTTTATATTATCCAAGGCAAACGTCCTTTGCTCCTCTAAAGCCAAAAGTGCATTCATTCTTTGAGAGATATCGAAAGAATTTAATTCTTCAACCTATAGCATTAACCTTGGAGAATAAATTTCCAGCTCTGTAGGCAGAATGGATTCTTGACCATAACCAAGTTGGAAAGGAGTGCAACCAGTGCTCACCTTGGTGGTAGTGCGATCTACCCAAAGGGAATAAGTGAGGAGAGTGTGCCATTGACAAGGCTTATCTTCAATTAGCCTTTTAATAATTCTAACCGGATTCTTATTGGTAGACTCAGCTTGCCTGTTTCCTTGAGGATAATAAGTTGTTGAGGTAAAATGTTTAACCCCCAATTTAGCTAAAAACTGAGTCAACTTAGTAGAAATAAAAGCAATACCATTGTTTGTAATAATTTCCAAAGGAAGACCAAATCTGGAAAAAAAAAAAATATTTTCAAGAAAAGAAATCACCTGCTCATCCTGTGAATGCTTAAGTGGGACAAATTTAGTCCATTTCATAAAATAGTTTGTGGTTATCAATATAAAAACTTGCCCTGCTGAAGGTGGAGGATTAATAGGACCAATAAAGTCCAAACCCCATTTTGAAAAAGGAAAGTCAGGGAGGACAGGTTGTAAAGGCATGGTTGAAAGGCGTTCTTTTCCAACAAACTTCTGGCACTTGTCACAAGATCTTGAAAAATTATAAGAATCACGAAAAATTGAAGGTCAATAGTACCCCTTTCTGATAATTTTAAAAGCAATAGTTTTAGAAGAAAAGTGACCTCCTACATGAATAAAATAATTTGAAGATCAATGAGTCTCTTGTAACAATTTTTGTGCTTCCTCATTGTTCACGCATTGACAAATCTCCTAAACAAGAAGTGTCCTATAATGTCGTATCTAGAATATTTGAGACAGAGCCTTGTTCTTTGATGGGTATCTAAGTTATCTAGACACCTTTGATTTTGCAAGTAATAAACTAGATTTATGTACCAAGGATGTTCATATACAGGAAGGATTTGACAGTCAATGTAAAACATTGTTGATAGAGATCTATCTTGTTCATCAATTTCTTCACTTGTTTCAGCATGCTTAGCTAAATGAAGGGATAAGTAACGTCCCTTGATGGTGTTAGAAGTCACTATGGTTAAATCATGCTCCTGGATCTTGGCAAGCCAATGTGCAAGCTTCCCTAAAAGATAATTTTGTGAGAGCAAAAACTTGACAGCACGTAAAGGGACTTTTACCAGTGTGTGCTTACCTAAGATGAAGTGGCGAAATTTTTCAGCAGCCTTAACAAGAGAGAAAGCATTCTTTTCAATATAAAAATATTTAAATTCATCATCTGACAAGCTTTGAATCATGTAAGCCACTTTTTTTTCATTAACTTGGTCATCACATTGCATGAGGATAGTAGAAACTGCTTCCTCTGTGGCATTAGTATATATCATAAATTCTTTCTCAAAATTTGGCTTCGCCAAAACCGATGCGGAATTGATTGCTCTCTTGATCCCTATGAAAGCATTTTCGACATCATTCATCCAAGAAAAGGAGCGATCTTTCTTAAGAAGATTTTGAATTGTCTTGACCATTACAGTAAAATCAGGAACAAACCTACAGACAAAGTTGATAACATCCATAAAGGCTTGAACCTCCTTTTTGGAAGTAGGACCAGGAAGATTTAGGATAGGAACAATCCTTTAGGGATCTATGCTTATTCCTGAATCATAGACAATGTGTCCAAGGAGCTTGCCCTTGGTAACACCGAAAATAAACTTAGAAGGATTTAAAGAAATGCCAAATTTCCTGCATCTCATGAGAACCTTTTTAGGATGACCAAAATGATATGATCGGTGTTTTGAATACACGGTTAAGTCATCAAGATAAATTTGAATAATTTTGTCGATCAAATTGTCAAAAGCTATTTGCATATCTCTTTGGAAAGTGGCACATGCATTAGATAATCCAAAAATAATACATTCATAAGCGAAAGTGTCGCAATGAGTAATAAAAGTGGTTTTATATGTATCTGTCATTTTTACCTTGATTCGATTGTAACCAGAAAAATTATCAAGTAAGGACATCATATGTGACCCTGCAACTTGTTGCAAAATCATTTCCATATTAGGGAGAAGAAAGTGGTCTTTTATAATAGCCCTATTCAATGCGTGAAAATAAATGCATAATCTGATCTGACCAGTCATTTTCCGAACGAGAACCAAATTGGAAACCCACTCATAATACTTAACAGAGAAAATTATCCCCGCCTTCAAGAGTTTTTCCAACTCCTTCCGAATAGTTGATTCTAGTGAAGGGTTAATGGGTCTTTGTTTTTGCCTAACTGGTTTTATGCCCTCCTTGATAGGAATGGCATGTTGTATAAGAGCAGGATCAAAACCACGAAGATTATCATAAGACCAAGCAAAAACATCTTGAAATTCACTAAGCAACTCAGTGAACTTCATTTTTTCTTCATCAAAACATTGAGCACCTATCTTAACATTCTTTGGACAATCGGGTGCCCAATGTTCAAGGAAATGGTTTCACCCACTTTCCTTTTCGACTCCTCTTCTTTATGTTCCTCTTTGTTGCCTACACCACTCATTGAAAATGAACTTTCTAGAGGAGTCAAGCCTTTCAAAATTTTATTATCTTCCATTGATATAATTTCCTTAGGATTATACAATTCATTTTGAATGAAAGCACATATGCTCTCATAATTAGGGAATACCTTCCATGACTCTACATTGTTAGGGATATGAGGATGGTAAAAATATTGAAAGGTGCAATCAGGTCTCTGTGGTAGAATTTTTTGAGTAGGAGAGGCTGCAAAAACAGCTAACTTGTCAGCCATTGAGTTCAATTCCCTTTTAACATGAGTGATGTTGAAAGATAGCAAGTTCAAGATAAGTGCCCAAACAATTTGGGTGTAACATTTCTTTAAATTGTTGCTAGGAGAATATATCTTATGTACAAGGTTTACAACAAGTTCAGAGTCCCCAAAAATTGTAAGGTGACCACAACCTAAATTATAGGCATTTTCAATGCCTAGTAGTAACGCTTAAAATTCGGTGTTGTTGTTTGTGAAAGCAAACTCTAACCTATAGGAAAAGTTATGAATTTTACCCACGGGAGAGTACAAGATAATACCAGCTATGTTTCCTTCATTGGACCATGAACCATCAAAGTGCATATGCCACATCCCATCATCTATGTCGATTTGTTACAAGGTAGTGTTTTCCTCATCCGCAAAGATGGAATACACTACTAGGTCCTCCTCGATATAATTCACATTAGGTTGTGGGACGTTTTCTATATAAGGTGAAATTATTCCCTCCCTTAGGACTATGATGTTTTTACCATTTTGAGGAATGGATAAGTGTGTCTCGTTGAGTGAGAGGTATCCACATGTCAAGGCTTGCCAGTCTCATCCTAGGATCACTGAATATTTACTCATTGGCATATCAATTACTTGAATATTAAGGGTTGTCCTTATTTCAGGATGCGTACACAAAACCAAGGTCACATCCTTGATTTCACCTATGTTAGATTGTTGTAAACTATTATAAGAGAGCATGCTTCTGGAATTTTCATTTGTACAAGACAATCCTAGCTCTTCCATAATAATTTTCAACATTACACTTTGGGCCCAAACCGCCATCAATGAGACAACAATGGGATATTTTGTCCATAATCTTTACAAAAATAAAAAAATGAGGGGTTTTTTACAGGGTGCCTAAAATTATGTACACCTACTTTATTTACAGTTGAATCCTCTTCATCTACCTCTTCATAAAGATTGACCATGATGGAATCTTTTCCTTCTGTTGGCCCTCCACCAAGTTTTGGAAAACCTTGGTCATGTTTGACCATTTTTGGGACTTCAACAAGTGGGTTGAAGACGGAGCGCCCAGGCGAAGCGAAGATCGTAGGATCTCGCCCCCTTTTTGCAGGATTTTTTGGTTCATGGCTTATGTAATGGGTATGGGATGTCAACCCATGGGTTTACCCATGCTTAGGCCCCATTTGTAAATGTATAAATAAGTAGCTAGGCATTGTAAGAAAGATCAGATCTAAGTTGGCTTTGTGCAAGATATGTAAAGGTTTCTAAGTGTGATTAGTTATCAAGGCTTCATGCATACTATGTGTTGAGAACTTGCAGAGTTAAGTGCAAGTGATTGTAAGCAGGCTTTGTGTTGTGCCAAACTCGGGGAAGAAGGATCTGGCGAAGTGCGTACAGGTCTCCTGTCCTATGTGAAGTTGGTTTTTTGGCTCTGTGCATGTAATAATATTGAAAAAAGATAATAAAGAAGACGAAGAGTTGGTGGACGTAGCCCCATGCTAGGGGTGAACCACGTATATCCTGTGTTGTGATTGCTTTGTGTTATTGATGTGATTTATGCTTAGTGTTGAATCTTTATGTATGTTAGATGTATCTGATGTAGTATCTTAGTGCTTAATAACATGAATGAATGCTAGATTTGTTTGATGTTATATGATAAATGGTTAGATATGCTTAAATCTTGTTGAATACTGCATTGTTCTGTAATTAGGGTTTTTGTTTGCGATGTGAATAAGATTCAAAGACTAATGAATGTTAATTTCTAAGTTCTCTGTTAAGTATTGTGATCACATATCTGTGTCCCATCTAGGTTGTAGACACTTGATTCATACAACCCCCCTTGCCTCTACCTCAGGTGAGACTTCATTTGCTTCGTAGGTGTTGCCAAAAGGGTCGGTAGTTAGGGTTTTGTTGGTCCGTTGTTGAAGCGTTGAACCCGAGTATGCCCATGTGCCAACAAATGGTTTTGTTGCCGGAACATGAAACTGTGATTGCTAGGAACTGAAGAAAACATAAATCTTTGTGCGTAGATTTGTTGTTGTAGTGTGCAATACTCTACTTGACTTGTGAAGTTTTGTGCTAAGAAGAGAAGCTTGATCTAAAGAAAAGAGGTAAGATCTTAAATCTTTGTGCTCTGATAAAGGTAAGATAAGTGGAAACTTTTGTTTCAAAAGAATGGATCTAGGTATCTTTGATAGATTTCGTCCTAGTCTGAAAACTAGGGCACAACTCGAAGAAAGAAGATATGATATGAATAGATCTGATAGAAATAGTGAAAGATATGTTATTTCTATGCATAGAAAGAATTTTTTGACTAACAAGTGGATGCAAGATCCTAGAAATATTTTTTTGCAGGACCATCAGTGTGATCCCAAAGCGTAGTACAGGAAAGGTTAGGGATCGTTTAAGACAAAGAGCAGATTGACTATTTTTTATAGTTGAAGAAGAACGAGACATCTTGCTAAGGAATTACCTGGTAGAGGTCCTATTTGCCTTTGTTCTAAAGCTACTGGACATGAATTTTTAGGTTTCCCTAGAATGATTGCTAAAGTTGAGAAAATGAACATGAGACAAGAAAACCATGAGGAAGGCCAAGAGACTAAGAATATACTAGAGAACTAGAAAGAATAAGAGGCTATACTATTGCAGATGAAAGAAACATTGAATGATCACAGAGACATCAGTTTATCAGAGATCTTAAAAGAGAAAAAGTGCATAGAAACAAGAATAAGAGACTTCGACATAGACTTTGTATTCGATGCAGAAACACATGTGAACATTATGCCAGAAAGTACTTGGGAAATTTTGGGAAAACCTGTTATGATTCCTTCATTGGGAGGAATAGGATTGTTTAAAGGAAAGATGATAACCCTATGTGGAAGACTTACTCATGTATTATTAGTTCTCATGGAACATCGACATAAGAAGAATTCAAGTTCATTAATTTTGTTGAGAAAAATGCTCCTTTTGCACTTTTGTTAGGAAGGACTTGGATTGAGAGAGATCAGATCCGAAGGAAATAAGAAGAGGAATCTATAGAACAGAAAAAGCAAGAATTAAGGGATTTCATGGCTAGGAGAATAACGCACTTAATAGAAGAACAAGAGGACACGTCAAAGCAACTGAGGGCCAGAGACCTGGCTGTCGAAGTTGAAAGAACGCAAGAAGGCTTAAAGAACTTATCCATGCAGAAGAGTAGAGCACCTACTCCAGAAATAGTAAGAGAAAAAGTATTACCCTCGAACCCTGTGAAAGACCCTCAGAAGTGCGAAGTTACTATGCTAAGAGGAGATAAGAACAATAATGGAAAGAGGAATCTAGAGACGCATATCACAGGAAAGAAAGCAAGAAAGCTCAGTAAGAAGAAAGCAAAGCTAGAAAAATTGCAGGAGGTTCCAGAGAGGACTTCGCAGAAGGAAGGATTGCAGAACTTGAAACTCGTCAAAATAGCAGAACAACGCAGACTGGCACTTCACCACAGTGAAGCAATATGATCGTTGGAGGAGTCCCAACCGTTAGAATGATGCTCTAGAATGGCTAGAAACACAATTATTTCCAGAAAGATCGCCATTGGACTGTTGGGACCGTGCCATAACAAATCAAATTGTATTGATTGAGGCATTCCTACCTGTTGGAGGATTCTGTTATGACATTATCTATTGAACCCGTCGAATGTCTTATTGGGGACACTTTTGCAAATTGTGATTATCCTAGCCCACAGAGAACTAATTGGTTTCGCACAATGCTTATTGAGACCTCACCACCCATTTTGCTTACCTTGAGAATTTGTCCACCTATCTAAGATATCTGATCTCGAGCGTGTATGTCGGGAAACCTTACCGCAGTAGATAATTCTATCAAGGATATCCTGATAGACCTTATGGCTGAGAAGTTCATGTCCGCAGAAGTACAGGCCTCGTCAACGAGAGGATTGCAAGCATCCCCATCGACTGCACATCAATCTGGGCCATCCTGAACTGCAATAGAGAAACAAAGAAAGCATCGCGATGACTTGGTAAACGCGAAGCTCATCCCGTCTATCCTGCCCGACTATATCCCGCCTTTAGTTGGCACGGTTAGTCGTGATAGCGTCCTGAGGGACTTCAAATATACACTAATCACTACGTACCTTCCGAAGGGGATACACGCAGTTGGACAACAGTTAGGATAGATTCTGTCGCTAAATATTAGTGATTTCAACTTGGGAGGCCACAAGAATTATGGAATGATCGCACCACATAAGTACTTGACAAAGACAACGGGGAAGAAGTCGAAGATAATCCCCTAGTCGTGGACCATGGACATCGAAATATCAACAATCCTTAATGTGATGAAGATACCACACTTCGGTAGACATCAGGAGGTTAATGTGTGCCTTAAAATCCTCCTGTCATGCTACCATGGCGGTTACATGTGGTTGGATAGACACGTCATTGTAGATCCGGCGTTGATCCACTGGATCACTCGATTGAGCATGCAAGGACTAGACCCTTAGGATTTTTTCCTAGGGAAGGCAACATATCATGCCCTGGTGCAGCGAATAAAGGACACATGCGACAATGTGGAGAAAGGAAAGCGAGGCTACAAGGTATCCTCCATCCAAAATGGCGCAATGCACCTAGCTTTCCAGTTGATCGCTGGTAATCTCGTCAGAAAGAAAAGATCGATGCAGGTCATGGGGTTCATCATCAACCTCGCAGGAAAGTGCATTGAAGGGATGCAGATGAACTGGGCGAGCTACCTCGTCAACCAATTGGAGCAAGATTGTCGTGAAGTGCAAGACTAGGTCTACAAGTTTCACTTCAGCTAGTTGTTGATTCTCGTTGCCTTCATCGCTTTGGATATCTTGGAGGGAGAAACCTTCCCTAAAGTCGAGTCGTCTGAACCATTGGCTGCGAGGTTCACTACCCTCTAGTATTCGAGCAACATGGCGAAGCAATGACAGTCCAATGCGGTGTTCCACACTTATTACTTACAGTTGAAGAGGGCCATTGAATCCTTCCCTCAAATGACTCTGAATACACTTCATAGGTTCAAGCCAATAGCAAAGTTCTGTGCAGACAGGAACTTCATTTACATCACTGCGCGCGGAGATGAACACAAGGAAGATCTCCAGTCCTATTACAAACTCACCGAGGAATATATGGAGGAAATAACCAAGGAATGGCCTAAAAATTCCTTGTACCAGTCGAACAGACAGAACTCTTCGATCCCAACCTCATCAGAAGTCCTGTAGTCACCGGGGAAGAGTATGATGTACCAGGCAGTAGCAAGAAGAAGAAGAAGGAAGAAGTACACGAAATGCACATCGCATCAGAGGAGACTACACCATATTCACCTGAAGGGGGAGGAGGTGACGAAGTAGACAAAGAAGAGAACGAAGGGTAAGAAGACATGCAGGAACAGGGCGAAGTAACACTGCCTAAAGATCCCCTTATGGAGACAGAAACATCCAAGAAATGAAATGTTTCTCCAAAGAAACCCTCAGTGCAGAAGAATTCACACGCCAATAAGCCCCACTTACAGACTATACTTACGGTGGATGATATTGACCTCATCATCACAGTTGTATCAGATACTTCCGAGGACATTTTGCATCGAAGTGAAGCCAAATAGGAGACAATGTATGACCGGATCGAGGCGGAGCTCAAAGGGATACACCGAGCTCTTTATTCGAGCTGTGCAGTGTATATGGCGTCGTTGTCATCAGGGGGCATAGAATTAGGAGATGAGCCTGCCCAGCTATGTAGAATAGCAGATGAGACAGAGGCTCACCTTCGTCGGGATCAGGAAGAAAAAGAGTAGGCCATAGAGGCATTGAAGCAAGCAAAGGAGGAAGCCCTAGAGCAGTGTCGGGTTGCAAAGCAAGAGAAATATGACCTCCACGCGAAGTTTGCAGAGGATAGAGCGCAGATCCAGAAGGAAAATGAATAGCTACTCATAGAGAAAATTGGAGTTAAAGAAGCAGTCACTAGAGCACTTCGCTCTGTGTCTCGCCTGGCATAGATGGAAGGGGAAACAACTGAAAGCCAAGTGTGGAAGCTCACTGAAGCCATTCAACAACTCCAAGCAAAAGTAATAGAACTTGAATTACAAGTAGTGTCAAGCACTCCATAGGAAGTGTGATATCAGAGGGAAGAAACTGCCCAGAGTGCAGTCGAAAGAATCAAGGCATTGGCCTTAGAATGCAAGCAACTCAATAATCTAAGTGCACACACCTATGAGCACCTTGCAGAGGACCTAAAACTAAGGACATTGGAGTCACAGCTCCAGGAAGCAAAGCAACAACCAACGATAATATAATCATAGTTGAAGCTAATGTCAGTGGTCGAGAAGATGAAAAGGTCACAAGAACAGCGCACAGTTCAGCAGCAGGTACATTCCATCCAAAGTAAAGTCATGGAAGTGACCCAGAGACTTCAGCCAGTACAGGATGAAACTTGCACACTTTTTGAGGAGATTGAGGGACAAGGTGCACAATTGGAACAAGTGGTCACCACAGTGGAACAACACTTGGAAGGACCTGTCACCGAGAAATTCATTTAGGAGTTCGTTGAGTAGGAGGCCCCGGTGAAGCAACAAATTGAGGCAGCTCGAGCCAAGCTCAAGGCCTTTGAAGCAAAGTTGCCCAGATCAGAGTGACTCGAGACGAGTCACATGCGATTGTTGGGGGCCTGTTGGCCCTCGACCAAGTTTTGGAAAACCTTGGTCGTTTATGACCATATTTGGGACTTCGACAGGCAGGTCGAAGATGGAGCATCCAGGTGAAGTGAAGATCGCGAGATTTCACCCCCTTTTTGCGGGATTTTTGGGTTAAGGGCTTATGTAACAGGTATGGGATGTCGTCCCATGGGTTTACCCATGCTTAGGCCCCATTTGTAAATGTATAAATAAGTAGTTAGGCATTGTAAGAAAGATCACATCTAAGTTGGCTTTGTGCAAGATATGTAAAGGTTTCTAAGTGCGATTAGTTGTGAAGGCTCTGTGCATACTATGTGTTGAGAACTTGCAGAGTTTAGTGCAAGTGATTGTAAGAAGGCTCTGTGTTGTGCCCAAATCAGGGAAGGAGGATCTGGCGAAGTGCGTGCAGGTCCCTTGTCCTATGCGAAGTTGGTTTTTTGGCTCTGTGGTTGTTCCTTAATTAGGGTTTTTTCCTGCGATGTGAATAAGAGTAAAAAAATAACTAATGTTAATTGCTAAGTTCTCTATTAAGTATTGTGATCACACATTTGTGTCCCAGCTAGGTTGTAGACACTTGAGTCCTACAACCCCCCCTGCCTCTACCTTGGGTGAGACTTCATCTACTTCGCAGGTGTTGCCGAAAGGGCTGGTAGTTAGGGTTTTGTTGGTGCGTTGTTGAAGCGTTGAACCCTAGGTATTCCCCTATGCCAACACCTTCCATGAAATTTTTCAGATGATTTTGTTGCTTTGGGAAGGCAACCATGTCCAAGAGGTTATCATTAGCTTTAATATTAGCCAATTGATTGAGAATGTTGTATTTGGAAGAGGGAAGAGGGGAGGAAGTTCCTTGATTGTCAAGAGTTTTAGTAACTTGTACAGTAGCAGCTAGTGAAGATGAGCTTGGGCTAGAAGAAGTGTGAGGAGGATCATATTTACCTTTTGGAGCATAGGATTTATTCCTAGTATTTATGATAGTGACATCCTCTAGTTCTTCAAAATCTAGGACAACAATAGTAGTTTCAGGTCTTTTACCAAATATTTTATCTCTAGCACTCTTCTTTACCTCACAAGTACTTTCCTCATGGTGTTCCTCGCAAAAGTTACACCAACTACGAGGCATGATGGCTTTAAGTTGAATTTTTTTTTCATTAGGATTCCTAAAAGGTGGTGAGGAAGAAGATGAGGCCCCAAGGGTAAGTGAAGGGACAATTCCCTTCTGCTCATGCACTATCATTCGATTATTCATGTCTTGTACAAGCTATAAGAGGGCGGGCATGTTTGTCTATTTAACTGAGTCTCCCTTGGGAAGACTTGTTCTTCATACTCTAAAAAAGTATGCAGAGCAGAACCAAGGTTTTCAATGGCCTTTTCTTCAAGCCTATGACAGTGGGGGGAAGGTAAAGCATTATAGTAATGCATAAAAGTGGCTTGGTTCTGAGGGCGAATAAGTTCGGGAATTGGGCTATACAATTTGGTAAAAAGTAAGCTGAAAGACTTGATAGTCTCACCCTCTTTATAAGAAATGTTATTGTATTCCCATAACTGTTCAGCTAGACTCTTAGACCGCCCATAGGTAGACTTAAACCAATAAAATAACTCCTCCCAAGTGGAAAGAATCTTGGGAGGAAGATCAAAGAAATCGGTCGATGCCTTCCCTTCAAGGGAATTAACAAATAAGTGCATACAAGTGTCATTGTCATTGGCTCCTATGTTGTGACAGGAATTGGAAAATGTCACCAAGTGTTCATTCGTAGTGACCGTGTTATTCCCTGAAAACCTAGGGAGATTCTCTTTGAATTTAGGAAGTGGACAAGTAACAGGTGTTAGGTTAAGAGGGGAGGAAACCTGCCACAAAGTAGTTGTAGTATCTTCTTCAAAGTGAAAGAGTCCATACTTTTTTATGACTTTGGCGGGCTTTGTAGTAGATTGGACGGGGGCTTGATAACTATACAAGATACCAATCACTGACAAGGCTAAAGGTTGAGATGAAGAAGCACTTCCAGTGCCACCAGAGACACCATTAGATTCCATCTTGTGAACGATAGGTAAGGGAGAGAAAGATGAACTGGTTGAATTAGACAAAGTTCTCCTTAGAGTAATTTGTTGGGTTGACAAAACAACGTTTCTTCTTCCTATTTCAACAATAGGGTTGATCTTAGGGGATATACCTCTTCTTCTCCTAAAGATGCGAGGGTTTAAGGATATGAAAAGAAGATCAGCTTTAGGAAAAAGAAAAGCTATGGATGATTCCTAGGTTGTCTTTTCCTATCTTCCCAACATTATCAGACACTTATATATTGTTCAATCACTTCCCATGAGCGTTCAAGCTCAACCCGGGTATTAGCAGTCTCTAAGATGGTATTAAACAACGTTAAAACAATGCTAGTTTGATCTTTAAGACCGAGCTCAATATTGAGCTGCCTTGCAACGGGTACAATCATGAAGAAAAGAAATATTCAAAGGATCAAAAGCAGAAATATAAATATATTCAATGATAATCAAGCATACAATCAACCAGAGAGATATGGAAGATCTCCCAAGTATGGTTGCCAAATAAATGTTCATGAAAACATATGAATTTGTCTTACTCAAGCATTTTTTAATCATGATTGGCTAAGGCAAGTTATTCGGGAATATCACCCTATGTTTTATAGCCTCAAAAAGTATTTCCCAATCCACATGTATTAATTACAAGGGCTTAGGATAATTTTTTTGATGAAAATATTGTTGCAAAATATGAAATTTTTAAATGATTTTCTGAATATAAACAAATTGCAGAAAGTAAAGTGCAGATCAAAATCAAAAGTAACCAAGTCACAAATTAATATAGATGAGACATAATAACAATCACTTTATTTCATTCCAAGAAATCAAAAGTATCTTTCTCTTTACAAAAATCCATGTGAGAGAATGGACCAAGGTCAAACTTAGATATCCCTTATGAAAACCATACAAAAGGACTCTGACAAGAAGTAAAAACTAAACTTTAAAATTTGGATCAGCTTGCCACAGACTATTGCCTACTTGACTATGCACAATATCCTTTATCAGTCATGAAACTCAATTCATAAACATACAAGTATACGCAGACTATCGAAAATAGATCAACACCTCTAAAACAAACATCTCAATGATATGATTCAACTTTGAACCTTGTTTTCTACCATCGGACCCTATTGTCAAAAAAGAGAATTAGGCCTTTAATGAATTGAAGAATGAATGAAAATTGAACTATCTCAATAAAACTCGAGAGAAAACCTTAGTATTGCTTTTTCCTTCTATTCTCCCCTTGTTCTTCCTTCTCATTTGGATTTTTTGCATTCCAAATCAGTTGAAGTAGTTCAACTACCTCATTTAGTTAAGTTAATTAAAACTTAACTAATTTTAGTTTAGTAGAAGTCATAATAATAATAATAATAATAATAATAATAATTAAGGGTCTTTTATTAAATAATAACTAAGTAGGTGGGGCCCCTTATGGCTCCCTTTTATTTCTTAACAAAAATAAACATAATTAGACAACCAATTAAACACATGCCTCCTTGTGGCTCCCATAATTATTTCCACAATATGAAATTTAAATATCA
>JZKD02S1633962.1:21162-39162 GCA_000966675.3 Picea glauca | reverse complement strand
TTGTGAATAAGTTATAGTACAATAAGTAGTTAGACAGCTAATTAGTAGAGTTAGTATAGTAGTAATTAGTAGATTGTGTATATATAGTAGTTTAGTTTAGTTTTAGTTTTAGTTTTAGTTTGTTTTAGTAGTTAACTTGAATTAGATTAGTGTATTAGTTTGTTTTAGTGTTAGTAATAGTTGTTTTATTTATTGTTAGTTAGTTTAGTTTGTTTTAGTTAGTTTCTTGTATTTATTTTTAGTTAGTTTGTTTTATTTAGTTTAGTTTAGTTTGTTTAGTTTTAGTTAGTTTAGATTAGTTTTCTCTTTGGTTTTCTTAGAACCTTAGAACGACCAACGGAGTCGTTAAACCCATCAGGGTGGTCCATTCCAAACAGCTTGGGTTATTAGACAACCCCGGACCGGTTCCACTCTCTCAGTTGCGGACGGTCAATTTCGCCCGTCAACAGTATGCACAACTGATTTCCTCTGAACAACAATCCTTCCTAAATCATGTACTCTGTCCATTGACTTCTATCTCTCAGTACAGGGTTTGTACATGCTTCATAGGCTTCCTTGAAGTCTGTATAATCACAATACATATCCTCAAGGTGTTCAAATCCCAAGGTCTTCACCTGGAATTCCTGTAGAATTAAACATCTCCCGCTTAATACATCAACAACCTTGTTAGCATTCCCAACAATATGTTTTATGACAAAAGTAAAATTTTGCATAAATTCAACCCATTTTCCATGCCTCTGATTCAATTTTTCTTGTCTACTTATGAATTGTAAAGCTTGGTTATCGCTATACAAGACAAATACTTATGGGACAAGATAATGCCTCCATTTCTTCAAGGCTTGAATTATGGCGTAAAACTCTTTGTCATACGTGGACTATTTCTTCTTAGTCTCATTCAGCTTCTCATTGAAATAGACAACAGGTTGATTGTCCTGACTCAGAACTGCTCCTATTGCAACTCAATTTGCATCACATCTTACCTGTAATGTCTTTTCAAAATTTGGCAAGACTAGAATCGGTCGTTTTGTTATCTTCTCCTTCGGTCTATTGAAGCTCCTTTCAGCCTCCTCTATCCATTTGAATGACTGTGCCTTTTCTTCACTGCATCCATCATTGGTGCACAAATCCCAATGAAGTCTCTAATGAAATTCCTATAGAAACTCGTCAATACATGGAAGCTCCTTACCTCGAACATGCTCCTTGGTGATGACCATTCTCTGATCGCTTTCACCTTCTCTGGATCCATCTTTAGTTCATTCGAAGAGATCACAAAACCTAAATAAATGAGTTTTGTTTTCATGAAAGAGGACTTCTTCAGATTTATCAACAACTTCTCCTGCTATAGCCTTCTCATCACTAACGTTAGGTGCCTCGAATGCTCCTTTTTAGTCTTGCTAAAGATAAATATATCATCCAGATATACAACTACAAATTTGCTAATGAAATCTTTCAGAATTTCATTCATCGACCTCATAAAAGTGCCCGGGGCATTTGTTAAGCCAAATGGAATAACAAGCCACTCATACAAACCTTCATTTGTCTTAAAGGTTGTCTTCCACTCATCACCTTCTCTCATTCTAATATGGTGATATCCACTTTTCAAATCTATTTTAGAAAAGAAATTGGCTCCACTTAGACAGTCCATTAAATTATCCATTATTGGTAAAGGGAATCTATACCTGATGGTGATCTTGTTAATGGTTCTCAAGTCTGTGCACATTCTCCATCCTCCATCTTTCTTTGGACTCAACACAGTTGGTATTGTGCATGGGCTCAAACTCTCTCTGACCAAACCCTTATCCAACAACTCTTGGACTTGGTTCTTCACCTCCTCATTCTCTCAAGGTGTCAATATGTATGCTGCTTTGTTCGGCACACTTGCTCCTAGTATCAAGTCGATATGATGACTGATACTCTTGATGGGTGGCAATGAGTTTGGCAGCTCATCCACCACTATATCAGTGAAAGTATCCAGCAATTTCTGAACTTTAGTAGGCAAATCATCCATTGATGTACTCGTAAGGATAACTCTGGGCTTTCTCACCACAATGAACTGCATCTCTTGTTCTTCCTTGACTTCTTTCAGGATTTCATTCCCACTCATGAGAAGTATGCTTGTGTTGGATTCCTCTTTCACTCTCTTCTCCTCCATTGGCAACAACATATGTGTCCTACCATTCTTTTCCAATGTATATGTGTTTTTCCTCCCATCATGAATGACATTTTTGTCAAACTGCCATGTTCTTCCCAATAGAATATGGCATATGTCCATGGGAATTACATCACATAGGATTTCATCTTTATAACCTCCTATCTTAATTTCAACCAGGCATTGTTTAGAAATCGTTACCCGGTGTCCTTTTTGCAACCATGAGACCTTGTATGGATTTGGGTGTGCAGTTATCTTCAGCTCCAATTCTCCACCATCTTTGTGGATACTAGGTTGTCAGTGCTCCCACTGTCAATGATCACCTTGCATACTTTATCCTTAGCCTTGCAAGTTGTCCTGAAGAGACTGTTTCTCTCCACTGGCTTTTCAATTTCTGCCTCTGGTTTTAAGAGAAATTTTCTCAATGTCAGGGATGCTTCATTCTCTGCTCCTTCTGCTTCAACATCTCCTCACTGTGCTTCTAAAATGTGAGATTCTCCTCCTTCCTTCTTCTTCTCAGGACATTCCCAAGACATGTGTCCTATTTTTCCACAGGCATAACATCTTACTCCTCCTCTGCCTCTTCCTCTAGAAGAGTTTCTTCCACCATCTTGTCTTCCTCTAGAACTTCCTCCTCGTTTCAAGTAATTGTGTGGTTTCTCCACTTCATCCTTAGATTTATGTGCTCTGTCATGGGTAACTCCCATATTTTTGTTTGGAGTTAGACTCTTATCCCTTCCTCGTTGGTTCTTCTTTCTGGCCAGCATTTCCTCTGATTTCAGGGCAAACTGATAAGCATCCTCCACAGTTCTGACTACCATCATGTTGAGCTCGTCCTGGATTTCATATCTCAGGCCATTTATATACTTGGTGACTTTTTATTCATCTCTCTCCCTTTGTCCAGTTCTGATGTTCAGCTGGTAGAACTCCTCGGTGTACTCCTTAACTATCATTCCCTTCTATCTTAGGTTCTATAACTTCCTGAACAGGTTGATCTAATAGTCCTTGGGTATGAACTTAGCCTTCAGCTTAACTACCATTATGTCCCAACTCTTTATCCTTTGCTTACCTTTACTTCTCCTCTTAGCCTGTAGTTCATCCCACCACAGCACTGCATGCCCTTTTAGCCCGGTGACTGCCTGCTTCACCTTCTTCTCCTCATCGACATCTTCATAGTCAAAGTGTTTGTCTATGGATCTTATCCAATCTAACAGTTCTTCAACATCTAGATTTCCCTCATACATGGGAACCTCTATCTTAGCTCTGCCTCCCAACCTGACAACTACTCTCAACAAGCGCTCTTCTGTAGCATCCTCTCCTACAGCTTCTTCAACCTCAACCTCTTCACTTTCTGCATCATTGACGTCTCCAACATCAGGTGCTCTTCTCTATGTTGCTTCCATTGCTTCCAATCTAGTGTGAAGCTCTTGCATCTCCCTCTCTACAACACGGTTGGCTAAAGGTGGCTCTTGTCTCCTTGGAAACATTGTGTTAACTGCTTGTCACACAAAGAGTACAACTTTGAGTTATATGTCTCCCCCCTTTTTGTCTTTCTCCTTCGCCTGAAGTCTATAGATGAATAATTTAGGCTCTAATACCACCTGATGCAGACCCCCTATCCCTCCTAAGAGTTGTGTGACCTCTCGGTCAAGATCTCTAATTCTGGAGTCGGAACAACTCTCCTGGTTTTGAAATGGAACCTCTATCTCCAAGTCCATAGGCCTTTATCTGTGTTTTTCTCGTGCAAACCAACAATAGGTGCGGGTCCCCACTCCACGTGACCGCAGGCACGACCACGGGCTTAGCCTAAAAGGCACATCGCATTTCACGACTTCGGGGTTTCCAATCCAACGAGTCCTTGGCTCCTCCAAGTCCCAGAACCCTAGTAAGGGATAATGGAGGTTAGCTCCTTCCTTTCCTTAACCCACATGACCACACACCCGTGACCACAAGCTTTACCACGAATGCACGTTTGGCTCCTCCAAGCCGTGAACACCGAAATTGTGAGGGCGCGAGATCTATGGCTCAGGTCTCCCCTTGGCTGACAGATGCGATCATTTCGGTGTTTCGTGACTTCTCACTGCACGAAGTCCGTTCCCTCCCGTACCCGGTCACCGAAATGTTGAAACGTCCCCTCGCTGCAGATCAACGGCTCTAAGCCTGCGGAGATTTGACGGCTCCGATCTTTTCGGGATTTCACCAATTGAGAGTCTCAACTCTTGCTCCTTGTGCTCCTAGTTGCCGAACTGTCAAAATACCGAAACCTTGGGTCTTTTCATCAATGACCCTCATTCCTCTCCCTGATCAACGATTGCGGTTGAACCGACATTTCTTCTCGAAAGCTCTCCACCATCCGTTCAGATCTTCGTGGGTTTTCCCTCCTAGATGTATGCAACATTAAAGCTTGCGCACTTGGCTTGAATCATATGACCATTGATTCTTCATCGTGATCCAACCGTTGATAACGCTCTTCCTCCTGAGATTTTAACTTCTCGGACTTAGAATATTTTCTAAGTCCCCGAAGGTGTCGACCTTCGATCCTCCTGGGTAATGGGTTCCTGGATCTCGATAACACTTTCTGAAGTGTTAGTCCTCCTGAGCTTCCTCTGGTGCAGACTTCGATTTCCCGTGCACTCCTTGCGTCTGAGGGATCTCGATAACTCAGATCCAAGGGATTTCTCACAGAGAAATTCCTCTCGATTCCCCCGTGTTCCTCTCTGGCTCGATACACACCTTGCAGAGCTTCAAATGAAGAGAAACAATTGAAACTAAAAGAGACTAACCTTCACAGTTTCATTCTCTCATATGGAGATTCATTCATTTTCTCATAAAAACAGAAATGACACGAAATTGCAAACATAGTTCACATTCCATGTATTTGGATAAGTTTTCCTTCTATTATATTCACAAGTGCCAAAATGGATACAAAATACAGTCAAATTAAAACAACTTTGAAAGCTTGAGTTTTCTGCTAACTTGTAGTTCTCTTACGCTACTCTCCCTCTGTATTGCAGCTCTCCCTATCTTGACATACCAAAACTCTATTTATCTTCCAAAGCTTTTTAGGGTTTCCCCTTGCCTACTTATCTACTCTAAAAAGTAAATCTACTGGATATCTTAGACCAGTCTCAATCCATAGCCGTAATGGAAGCTCCTGCTCCGCTTGTGACTTTCAAAATGTGCCTCAAAGGGTAAATTTCGACATTGGTTCAAGCATGCCTCCAAAGGTGAATTTCGGCACTGAGTTAAGGCAGATTTCAAAATCGGTTGCTACTGCCAACGTTGAAGTTCTAGAAGAACTCCCACATGTTGAGTGGTCATGCCTCTGTGCGCTTGCCAACGATGCTCCTGCATCAAAGACCAAACACAAACCTCATCTACATCTCAATCATTTTCTTCCCTTCTTCACTGCTAGTACAAACCACTCTCTACTTTGTATAGCGAACTGAGAGGTCACAGTATCGAATCTCATTAAACCTTCTTATTTGCATTTAATTTTTTTCTTGTATTTGAAACCCAAAACCCTAACAACATGATAAAATCATGCTCAAAAGTAAAACCAGGATTCATCCTTTGATTCCAATCTACATTGCAGACAAATCATGGGCTAGATAATGGCTCGTTATGCCTACTCTTTCACCTATGTTGTCAACACCAATTGACAGATTTTTTAATGCATGAAAGAAGTTAAATCACACTATCATGCGTATTCAGAAACCTCTAAAACCTACGTTCTACTGATAAGGAATTTGCATTCTGTTGGAAAGGGGGACATCACTTGAATCACTTGTGGAAGCAAGCATTGTTTGAATGCTCAAATCAAGAAAAACACATTTTTTTATTAGTAATGAGTATCATGTTTTGGTGGTAGGAATTTCTCTTTGATTCTCTTCGAGTGTTTTATATATATTCCATACCTATAGGGTTCATATTTATGTACATGATAACTTTATATGATAACTTTTTCCTCTCGAGTATTGTACATCTATAAATTTTTAAGTAGGATCTTATCATTTTAGTATTTCGAGTAAGATTTACGAGGATACATAAAGTTTCTGATTTATGAATTTATGTAATATGTATATTATTGATATTGGATTACTTTATCATGTAGAAATGTACGTAATATTCTTGAATTTGATCATCTTATGCATATTTTTATATAGTTTATACTTGAGACTTTAGGTTAACATTTAGTACATAATTCTAATACTTTACTCTAGAAATTGCATACTGCAGAAAATTCTAGCAAAACACAAAATATTCTTATACAAGTTCATTTCGATAAAGAGTAGAGAGTCTAGCATGTACATGTACTAGCTACTCACTTGGAGTCCTCTAAAAAATGGTCCATCAAAATCTCTACAACATAAGGCCTTAGTGACATTGGCGTCAAACATTTTTCATTAAATTGTTTGATTTTTTAATTGGTAACCTCTTGCAATGATGCACACCTTCTAATTAATCTGAGCAACATTACAACACTTGCTGTAAGGAATCTCCAGAGTAACCATCTCCAGTAAGCACATGCCAAATGTATAAGCATCTACATGTTGATTATAATCCTCTTCATATAATTCCGGAGCCATGAATTCTGGTGTACTAATGATAGTGTGCAGTGTGATCATTTGACACAATAGTCACAAAATCCATATCCGGGATATTCAGAACACCAACATTACCATTCATGAATATATTGTTGCAATTCATATCTCTATGAATTATGTAGGGGTTGCGATTACGAAGATAATTCAATCTTTCCAATATCTGACCCACCTAATTCTTCACTGCCTTCATTGAGACATGTCGGTGCTTGGAGGGTCCCCTTTTATTATGGAGGTAAACTTAATATTTACTACATACAATACATCAATCAATTAGTCTTTTGGACACGTAGAAAAAGTTAGTATGAAAGGAATGTTGAAATTATAGGGGTTTGTCCCTCATTGATTCTTAAAGTAGCTTTAGTGAGTTTTATTACATATAAATACATTATTATTATTAAGAAATGTTGAGTAAAATGCATAGCTTTACCAATAATGTGGATGACCTATCCATAACCAATTAGTAGACTAAGTAATGTTGAGAAAATAACAGCTTCATGAAGAACATAGATGTCTTTTAAAAATAATTAAGTACATTAATTTTAATTAATAGAAACATGAGTTAGAGACATTCACAAAGGGAAGATATATGGTGCTTTAGGGGCTTCATGTAAGGTCTTTGCCTATTGATGGTAGTAGACACATTGTTTAAGTGGGGACAAAGGGTTAAGATAAGAGGTTGCAATGCCAAACGTTGTTTGTATGTTCAATGGACGGAGTGGTGAATTGTTCCATGTTGCCTTTGTACAAGTTGAGATGTCTTGGAGGCATGAGCCAAACATCATCAATATAGTGAACCAACTTCAAATACAATCATTTTAATTGCAACATCTTTATAATCCCAATTAATAACATTAATATTCAACTTCCCAAAAATTACTTCGACATTCCCATTCACCCACTTAAAAAATATACTAATTACTTTAAATTATATAAGACTACTACATTCAAAATATTTTTAAAAAACAAATATAAACTTTACTACTAATTTCACTTATTTTAATCAATATATTACAAATAACAAAACAACAATAATATGTTATCCATTACTATTAAAATTTTAAAAACTTCACTATACATGAAAGTGGATCCCACATGTGTGGGCATGGGATTTGTACAATGAAAAAGTGGATATCACATGACTATGTAAGATGTCTAATAAGTGGATTCCACATGTGTGGGCATGGGATTTGTACAATGAAAAAGTGGATATCACATGACTATGTAAGATGTCTAATAAGGACATTCTTTTATGTATGAAATGACACATATAGTTTGCACATTACGATTAAAATCTTTAAAGCATCGCATCTACATGATCGACTAGATCCCACATTGTGGGCATGTGATCTTAATAGTGAAAAAGTGAGTATCACATCATTATTTAATTTGTTTATTAAAATGACATGTTTTGTTTTGAAAATTTTAAATATTGTATATGTAAAATTAGTTTTGACATTGATATTAAGTGGTAAAACTTATTATAATTTAATTTTTATTAAGTGGTAAAATTTATTATAATTTAATTATTAATTGATGATAAGAGAATAGTTATAATTGATTGTTAATTAAATTTATAAGAAAATAAAATTTCATTTTATTTTGGATTATTAATTTTTTTTTAGTTATATTAAAAAACAAACTCTTAATTAATAAAAAACAATTTTAAATTTTACTCTAAAATCTTTGAGAATATTATCTATTATTATAAATTTAAAATAATATATATATATGAGTTTATGGAAAAGTGAGAATTATTATGTACGTTTGTACTTTAACAAAGTCAATTTCATGCTATTTCTTACATAAATCAAAAGGTGGGAGAAGAGGTGCCTTTTGTGATTAAGCAAGCACTAGCTTTTCTTCACACACACACACACATACACACACACACACACACACACACACACACACACATATATATATATATATGAGTTTATGGAAAAGTGAGAATTATTATGTACGATTGTACTTTAACAAAGTCAATTTCATGCTATTTCTTACATAAATCAAAAGGTGGGAGAAGAGGTGCCTTTTGTGATTAAGCAAGCACTAGCTTTTCTTCTTCTTTTTTTTCTTTTCTTTTTCTTTTTTTTTTTTTTTTTCCAGTAGAAAATTTCACAATTATATTCAGTAAATATAATTTTTGCTTCTGCAAAGTACAATCTGAGTAACTGGGTGAGAAGGAGCCATGCACTAAATCAGACCCATAAACTAAAAAAACTAGAATCAACCTGACATATCCATTCATTAATCTCCTTTAAACTAATACCCTCCAGTGCCAAATCATGGAAAATGATTTTGCTAATCACTCAATTCTTGTCCTTAAAAAAACAACAGTACATTCAAACATGAAACAAACAGTGTGCAAGAGAGCCAATAAAAACATTTAGTAGATTTTGATAATCTGACCCTGGCTCTCCCCTCCTTCCTTCCATAAATGAAGAGTGATGAGGCCCTCTGGTTCAGCTAATGGTTTTTTTGATAAAGCATCAACTTCTTTGTTAAATTCTCGGTATATATGAAAGGCTTGAAAGCTTTCAAAAGTGTTCCTAAGAAATCAAATTCTTTGTTTCCATCCTTCAAGAGAGCTTACTCGTATCTCGCTTTTTTCATTCAGTCAGTCAACAATAACCTTTGAATCGTCTAGGATTTGAATCTTAGGGAGCACAAGTAGATTTGTTAAGAATAAGGTAGCCCAAGAGCCTAGTAATTCTGCCTATGAGTTTGTTCCGGGACCACAATTCATGTACCACTTATGAATCAGCGAGGATGAAAGTCTAATTGTGCCTCAAGCTCCACAACACCGTCCATCTGCGTTTGTTGCTCCATCAAAACAAGCAATAGGAAAATCAACTATCCAATTTATTAAACAAGAACACAACGAGGATTTTAATACAGTTTCCCCAAGTTTGTGGACAACACCAAGCAAGCGAATCACAACCGATTGTATCGATGGATTTTTCTCTTCAAAGAGCACTGCATTTCTTTCTATCCAGACATTTCAACAGAGTAAAGGAGCAAAATTAGAATAAACAGACCAAAATTCCATCCACTTAGTAAGACTATCCTCTAGGTTGCTTCCTCCCTAGTTCTACGAAGTGATTTTTAAAGAGTTAATTTTGTTCCACACCTTTTTCGTGAAGGAGCAATGAACGAAAATGTGATCAGTAGTTTCACATTCGTAATTGCAGAGTGAGCATCTGTTGGGGCCTTCAGACTGAGTAATTGCTTACTTAGTCTTTTAATTTATCCTCTCGCTTTTCTAGTTTGGTATTTTCAATTGTTTTCACTTTTTTAAATCACTGATAGGGCTGATATTTCTCTAGAATCAGTTCTTGTTTATAACGGATATTTTAACTAAGCTTAGTGTTAAGATTGGCTTGGGCAACCTAGTTATAGGCCATATAATCTCCTTACTGGATTGACTTTGATTTTAGCGGAATTTCAATTTTAGATTGATCCTTTTCTGAAGATGTAATCAAAATTATTTAATATAATTTTCTGGAATTTTTCATTTGAAAAGAAAGTAAGCAATAGCTAGTTGTTTTATGATGCTCAATTATTGAATTTTTTTATGATAATATTTTTTACATATAACTTTTAAGTTTTTACCCAAAAATAAAAGTTTTTCAAATTAAAAAAAAAAATTGAAAAATACAAACTCAATTATTTATGATGCTAAATTATTGAATTTTTTATGATAATATTAGTTTTTACCCAAAAATAAAGATTTTTCAAATTAAAAAAAAAAAATGAAAAATACAAACTCAATTATTGGTCTTTGAAGACACTATTTAATGATAATTATGTGATAACTTTTTACTAATGATTTTTTGAATTAAAAAATGAAAAATATTAAATACTAATTTGTTGGCATAGTTATGTAATAGTTTTTTAAAAGTAATGAGGAATGTAAAATTAATTAAAAATGAAAAATGAAAAATGAAAAATAAAAAATAAAAAATGTAATGGTTTTTAACTAAAAAAATTGTAAAATTATAAAAAATCCAATGTTTGGGTGATTTCAAAGAAAGATGTAAAAGTATTTGAACTGATTTCTTTTTATTATATTGATATTGGAACAATGATGAAGAAGGGGTCAATCCATTTGCATAAGTGAAGAACATAAAAATATGATTAAAAGAATTTGTATTATAGAATGGAATTATTTTGTAATTGAATTAATTAAAAATGTAATGAAAAATTAAAAATTAAAAATATAATGGTTTTTTACTAAAAGATAATGAAAAAATGTAAAATTATAAAAAATCCAATGTTTGGGTTGTTCCAAAGAAAGATGTAAAAGTATTTGTACTGGTCATTTTTATTATATTGGAACAATGATGAAAAAAGGGTCAATCCATTTGCATAAGTGAAGAACATATTAAAAGAATGTGTATTATAGAATGGAATTATTTTGTAATTGAATTAAATTATACAATGTAAATGGTACTGATTTAAATAATATTGATTTTAAATTAATTAATGACATTGTTTAAAATTGATTAATTTTAAATTAATTAACTAAATAAACTGAAATAATAATTTTATTTAAAATTGATTAATTTTGAATTAATTAATTAAATTAATTAAAATAATATAAAAATTTAGAAGAAGATTATAAGTTAATTTAAAAAAAATTAATTAAATAAATTAATATAATAAGAAAATTAAAATAAATAAATTATAAGTTATATATTTTTGAAAAAAATAGTTTCTTTCTAAATTATGTAAATCAGCTAAATTAATATATTTTTTTCTAAATGTGTAGTTAAATATTTATATTTATATGTAAATAAATGATTGAAAGAAGTTTTACTAGTTAGTTAAATTAGTGAAATAATATATCAAAGGTTTGTTTTTTTTTATAGGGAAGCCATATATCATATGTTTAAATTCGATTGAGTTTTTTTTTAATATTTATTTTTATTGTGGATGACACTTGAGCCATCTTCCATCTAGATATTTTAAGGAAGAAGAGGATCTTACAAGGCTTTTCTTTGAAAAAACTCAAAGTAATTAGCTCAATCAATTATTATCAATGTTGTTAGATATTTGGCTAGGTCAGTGTCAACAAGTGATTGGTTTGAATTCCCTTAGGGGGTGCACACTAATCTACAGAGTCTAGTTTAATAAGAATGCCATCCACTAACATGGAGAAGAATCCTTTGAGTTAGGTTTTCCTTGGAAAAAATGTCAATTAGCTCTAGCTTAGGTGGTTAACAAAAGAAGTCATTATCATTATCCTCTCCAGTGAAGTTTAAATCTTGCTTGTGACATGTTTTCTCTTTGTGGACTAATTGGGGTTCAAAAGGTACCAACAATCTTACTCTCTGTTAAGCACTTAGGGTGTGACACTATGTTTCCAAATATTTTAAGTTTGAGGATTAGCTCAAGTAGTTTGACTGGGAAGTCCCTTCAGTTTAATTATACATATTGTATGTAGATGATATTTACCTTGATGTTATTCATAAATAAGAAAAAATACCTAAATTTTCCATTTTTTTAATTAAAAAAATAAATAAATAATTGAAAATTAAATATTTCACCATAATTTTAATTCTTTTTACAATTAAAGTATCATAAATATAATCAATGGAGTAAAAGTTGAATTAATCTAGCTATATATATAATCAATTATATATATATATATATATATATATATATATATATATATATATATATATATATATATATATATATAGATATATATATATTGTCGGGTGGAGGGAGTTCTTTGTTCTACAAATAAGGGGGTCTTATACACCAGTTTGGTGTATGACTTGTTCATGATCTTAAAAATAGATTATTATTATTATTATTATTAAATTAGAATCAAATTGATGTAATCGTTCCCACTTATCATGACTATTAAAGTTGAAAACAGAATTGGCCCAAATTTATTCAAACACATTAGGCGATGGGTTTGACTTCGTGCTCACACGTGGATTATAGTTTTCCCCTTCTTAAGGATTTTCTTATTTTCAAGATCGAAGTGGACGTTGAATCTCAGTTTTTTACACACTAGTTAAAAAAAGAAATTTGAATTTGCTCCCAAAAAGTTGGTGCTTTGCTCTTATCATATTTAAAGGTTATTTTTAATTTCAAGTTGAATGAAATATATTCATTCAAGTTTTACATATTCAATTTTGTAATGATGAAAAATTGAAAAAATAAATTTGAAAAAGCAGTTGCTATGAAAAATTGAAAAAACAGCTATGATGAAACATTGAAAAAACAGTTATGAAAAAACAGCTATGATGAAAAATTGAAAAAACAGTTATGAAAAAACAGCTATGATGAAAAATTGAAAAAACAATTATATTGATTATAATAGAATAATAATATATATTTTTTTAAATTATATTTATCCTTTTAGGATAGGTTTGAAGGACTCAAAAGTACCAGAAACGGTTCAATTTTGATCACTGGAGCTTAGCAGAGTATGACCAAAAAGGATCGATTTTATAGAACTTGTCTTAAAACTGTGGGCTGGGCAGAAGAGCTAGCTTACAAACATGGTAGTCAGTGGCATTATAATTAAGTACTCGCTCAATTTCTTAAGTAATCGAAGGAGAATCGGAGTCAAGTCGCAGAATTGACTCTCCGCCAAATGCCAATCAACACACGACACTCTATTCCCCCTTTCTTTCCAAAATATCAATTTGTCAGGGAAAGCGGCAAACATCTTCAGGCATCTCGAGCGGATACCTGTATATATAGATCTCCTGGCTCTTCAACTCCTCACTGCATCCGCAATTGTAAGTATATATCCTTACTCAACCCGTTGTTTTTGTTCTTTTCTGTTTACGATTGATCAAAGATGGCCGTCCCCGTGATCGACATGAAGAAGCTGCTGAATGGAGAAGAGAGGGAGCTGACCATGGCACAAGATACAAAATGCCTGCCAAGAATGGGGCTTCTTTCAGGTGATCCCCCATTGATTTTTATCCTATTATATTCATTAACTCATATAGATTCGTTTATTATTCTGTCAGATTATCAGTTCTTATTGTATGTCATGTGTGAATTGTGCAGCTTCTGAACCACGGTATACCGCATGCTCTGCTTGACCGAGTGAAGGAATTGTTTAAAGAATATTACAAAAATTCCATGGACGCGGAGTTTCAGAAGTCTGAGATTGTAGGGATGCTTGAATGTGCTGTTTCCCCAGGCAAGAATTTCAGTACTACGAAAATAGACGCGGACTGGGAAACGGGCTTCTTCCTCCAAGATGAAACTTGTGACACATTGTCACCTCCTCTACCTACCAATCTGAAGTATAATAATAGTCTTCTCTCTGTGTATTGAAGATTTGGATGAATGAATTTGCTGATGCACTGATTATTATTACTGTTAGTGATAACGGATAGTCGTGTGTTTAAATTATTCAAAATGCTATTCAAAAATTACATAAAAAGTTTTGAATACGATTTTTTTTAATAAATGAACTGTTGGATATTGCAGAGAGACGATGAAAGAGTTCACTGAGGAGGTGAAGCGATTATTTCAAAGATCATAGCGAATCGGATCAAACCTATTCTTTCTAGATCTCTTTAGGAAGAACAGTTGGGCTTTCTGCAGGGAAGGCAAATTCATGATATTATAGGCACAGTTCATGAATGTATCCACATTATAAACCATAAAAAATCTAAGTCTTTGATTCTAAAGCTGGATCTCCAAAAAGCCTATGATTGTGTTAATTGGGATCTCTTGTGCATTCTCCTTCTACAAATTGGACTGGATTGTAAAATGATTAACTGGATACTGAGTTGTGTGGTATCTTCCTCTTATTCTGTCTTGATAATGGTGAAGCTACAGAGTTCTTCAAAAGTGCTAGGGGATTGAGGCAAGGATGCCCCCTTTCGTCGTTTCTGTTTATCTTGGTAATGGAAAGTCTGAGCTTATTACTCAAAGATAGTAAAAGAGAAAGTAAATTGTCAGGTATACAAGTTTCAAATTCCATTAAAATCCATACAAGTTTCAAATTCCATTAAAATCCTTCATATTCTCTTTGTGGATGATGTTATTATAATGATAGATGCTACAATTCATGAGTGGTGGGAAATAGATAAAGTTCTCAAACTTTTTAGTTTGACATCTGGTCTATTGATAAATGTAACAAAATCAACGTTCCATCAATCAGGTTTCACTGAATAGAAACTGTTTCTGTTCAAAGCTCTCTTTCCATATGATTTTATCGAGTTAGAGCAAGGCTTCAAATACCTTGGTTTTTATCTGAATGTTGGAGCTTTGTGTTTGGAGGATTGGATTTGGTTGATTAAAAAGGTGGAAAATAAGTTAAACAATTGGTGCTTTAGGTGGCTTTCTTTAGGCGGGCACCTTACGCTCTTGAAAGAGGTGCTCTCTGGCCAACCTATTTATTGGATGTCGCTAGCGATTGTTCCGGGATCGATCCTGGAAATCCTTAGAAATCATATGTTCAACTTCTTATGGAAAATGAATGGTGTTTCCCATTCGTTGCATCTCTGTAGCTGGGAGAGATTATCCCTTCCAATCTCCTTCGGGGGGTGGAGAATTCGTAATATTTTTTACTTTAGTAAGTCCCTAACATCTAGTACGTGTTGGCAAGTTTTTATGGCTGAAGGCATATGGCACAAAGTAATCTTGGACAAATATCTTTATCAGAAGTCTGTCATTAATTGACTCAGAAGTAAGTCTTTTAAAAAGAACAGATTGTCTAGAATTTGGTTAGTACTTTCAAAAGTCTTATTTGTGATTTTGCATGGATTAAGATGGATTCCCGGGAATGGGCATTCTATATTCTTAGGAAAGGATAAAATCCTGGGTATGGGGGATCGCTCTTTCCTTTCGAGAAATCTGTTGTTGGAGTTAAAGGACCGGAATATTCTCACACTTGCTTAGGCCAATAAGATTTTAGATGATCATTCATTGCTATCCTCTTGGCTCAGTAGTACTGATTTGCATTTGTCAGGGGACTTAGCGCAAGAATGGGAAGAGTTTAGAAGTGCATTATTAACATTGGGTGCACTAATCCAAGATAAGAAGGATACTCTCTTGTGGTTAGGAGACGACAATTCAGGAAAACCTTCGGCTAAGAACCTTTACTCAAGTCTTATCTCAGTGAAAGGATTATCGAAAGTGGATTTCTGGAAACAAAAGTTGTGGAAGTGGAAAATACAGCTAAAGGTAAAATTATTTGTGTGGTTGGCCCTGGGAGGTAAAATCTTAACCTAGGACATACTTCAGAAAAGGGGTTGGACTGGCCTGAGATGCTATTCACTATGTAAATCATAATGTGAATCTGTTAATCACATTTTTATTACCTATACTTTCGTATTTTGGTTTGGAATGCATTATATCTAGAATTAAGATTAAAGAGGAGTTGGATGGGGTTTACTCTTCCGGAATGCATGCAGAGCTGGATTAAGGATAAATCAATCCCTACTTATATAGTAGCCTATTATATTTGGTATATTTGGAAAGAGAGGAATAAAGCTTTGTTTGAGGATACTAGTCCGTCGGTGAAGACAATGATATATAAGATTTTAGCTCTTCCTCTTTGTAACATTTCTTACCCAAAAGAAAAGCTACCAAAGGATATTTTGATCTCTGCCAATTTGAACTCAATGCTTGTCTGGTTTGATGGCGCTCGCAGGATGGATGGTAATATGTGTGGGGTTGGGGGCATTATTAAAGTCCAAAAGGACACTATCTATAAATGGAGGCTTAACCGTGGCAAAGGAACCAATACAAAAGCGAAACTCATGGGGCTTGGGCTTCATTATGGCTTGCTGAGTTTTTATTACTTCATGATCTTCATTTACTAGGTGACTCAAAGGTGGTTATCGATTGACTAAAGAAAGAGGGAAACTTACATGTGAGCACTTTGGAGGGCTGAAAAGCTAGAATTTCAAAGCTGACAGGGAGTTTCCGCAAAATCACTTTTCAACATATTTACAGGAACTTCAACATTGAAGCTGATTCATTATCTAAGCAAGCTTTGGAGGATTCTGAAGGTAATCTATATTATCAAAAGTGGACCAATGGAGCGGCTAGTCCAAGGGGACATTTCAAAATCCATTAACTTTTGCCTAGGCTTCTCATCTTCTAGTCAGCCCAGTCTCTTGGAGCATCTTTTGCTTAGTTTTTTTTCCTGTTTGTTTCTCATGATAAGAACAAGAATAGATCCTTCTCTTTGAAGTGGTATTTGGTTTCTTTTTTCTAAGGATTTCCTGAAGACTCTTTTCAAGATGACCAAATTTTTTTGTAATGGGCTCTAATGAACAATTTTTCCCTATCTCCTTTGAAAAGATGTGGAAAACTCTTTGGATAAGCTTTGGTATTTTGTAAAAAAATTATATGATATAATATAATTGAGCGAATTTTTTTCCATGAAAAAGTAAACAAGGTTGTGTGCAAATCTCAAGTGAATTTGATAATTATGAATGATATTCTTTGAACTATTAGGATTTACTATGTCATTGATAATTCAACATTTATTAATATATTTGAAATTTATATATTATAAGGTTGTGAGAGTATTATGTATATATTAAATTTAGATAAAGAATATTTGAATATATATTAAATTTAGAAAAATAATATTTGAATTGATATGATAAGATGTTATTGATAATTCAACACTTATTAAAGATATTTGAAATTTATATATTATAAGGTTGTGAAGATATTATGTATATATTAATTTTAGAGAAATAATATTTGAATTATATGATAAGATTTGTTTTGATATATTTTAAAGTTGTATTTGGTAAAAAATAAATTATTATTTTTTATAATATTTATAATAATTATGAATAAATTTTATATTATGATTACAAAAATTTGTTTATATATTTTTAATTATTTATTAAAAATTATAATTGATGATGATGATGATGATTAACGCCCACTAAGATTTAATTAGTTTATGAGACTTTAAGAGGGTAAGTGATTACTTGTGATTCTTTAGAATTTTATTTCTGTGTTCGAAAAACATTAAGAAAAACTTTCCAAAATCACCATATTTTTATTGAGTTAAAAAATTAAAAAAATTAATAATATATAAATTATTATTTATTAATTAAAAATTAATTTTAAAAATAAAAATATTCATATTACTATAATAACAATCTCCTTCTCCTTCCATTAGTGAAATCAATCACACTTTTTTAATAAAAAATGAAAACATACCTTAATCAATCACACTTTGAAAACATACCTTAATCAGTCACACTTTTTTAATAAGAAATGAAAACA
>JZKD02S1633961.1:769782-782379 GCA_000966675.3 Picea glauca | reverse complement strand
TAAATAGATTTAATTTGATGAAAATTTATAGGGTTTTTAACCACTCATATCTATTGAAATTAGTAAAAATCATTAAATATTTTAAATGTTAACATTCACATAATACTAGCTTAACATAAAAAGCAATAATTTTATTAATTAAAAAATTATAATATTAATAAAAATAATTCAATTTTATATTAATTTGTTTAATAAATTAATAAATAAATTTGTTTAAACTGTTCATGATTTAAAATAAATAAAACTAAATAAATAATATTTTTATTACTGTGATGAACAACCAACACAATTAGTCAACGAATTTAATTGTTATATTATGCTATACCTTGCTCAATAACCAACAAAATTGAAGTGTGAAACCAACTTTGATATGACACTGACACTAAGGATGAGGTTAAGTATGCTATCAGTGAGTTTGAAATTTTAAAAGAAATGGGTAGCCAACATTTTATCTATATGCTAAAAGATTTAAGTAATGCAATATTGTATTGGATTATATATTAAAATATAATGTAGATAATGTAGTTTGTATTATCTAGATTCAAATTGTAATTTGTTATTTTAAGAAAATGAGGTAAAAACTTAAATTCTAAGAGTCAATATTTTTACACACTAAAATTTTAATAATTTTATACTTACTAAATACAACTAATAATATAAAAAATATTAAAATGTTTTATCTTTTTTTATTTAGTTTTACAGATTATATAATTTAGTCTTATTTTAGTTTTAAATCATTACATTAAAAAGTTTTACCTTTCTTTTTTTATTTAGTTTTACAATTTATATAATTTAATCTTATTTAGTTTTAAATCATTATTATTATGAATTTTCAAATCCACCAAAGGCAGGGACTGCGTTGCCTTACAACACTTGTTAATCTATGTCAAGTGAATATTAAATCCATACCTACAATGTCGTGGATGAAACTTGTTGACATGATATTGTTATATATTTTTCAGATTCTCATGTAATAAGATTTCCTTTTTCATTTATGTCACCGTGACAATTCAACCCAACAACTAACTTTACCTTAAGGGTGATATAGCTTCATAATGTCTCAAAGAAAGATAAACAACAATCAAGAAAGAATAGTTTCATAATGGGTGATATAGCTTCGTATTTCTTAAAGGACTTGCAACTCGTAGTGATTAAATCAGGTCAAGAATTTGATGATTAGCCACTCCTTATATTTTTAAAACCTATCGAATGATTGAACTCATATATCTTCCTAGAATTGATATGGAATACTTATTTATTTGGGTTGGCATTGACAATTTCTTCTTTTATGTAATTAGGTATATGAAAGGAGACATCGATGAGCTTGTATTATTCTCCAGCGAAGTTTCTGCGATTTCTAAAGGTTTGGGTATTGATTCCTAGTCAATGTTGAGTTCATATGTGGGCTGTGGATGGCGTTCCTTGATTCCTTTGAAAATGAGCTCATTCATTTCACAGTCCAACTTCCCTATTGATGCCGCTACAAAGCAACAACATTCATTTTTGACCAGTAGGTTTGGAGGTGTGCAAGATCACCCTGTTAATGTTAAAATTAAACAACAGCCTCTGCGACATTTCTTTTATGAGTGGTCGAGATCAAGGGCCTCATCTACTCTTTCATGGACTAAATTGGATGAGGAGAGATCCAATAGGAAATCCTCCACTACCCAGCTTTCCATTTCTATTCCAATCACCTCTTCAAATTTCTTAGGATCCTCCAATTCATGTTCTCCTACTGATGGTTGCAAGTAAGTATCAGTTCCTTTTATAAATTAAAATCCCCAAGGGCGCACTGCTCCCGTAGCAGTCGGAGAAATAAGACTGTTTCCTTCACTGACTCCAAACTAACCCTCTGTTTTGTATGGACCCGTGTTACCTTGCTGGTACTCCGCCAGTTTCGAACCTACAATGTAGAGATAAAACTAAACCTAACTTCACCGACTCCAAATTGCATATTCGTTGGCAACCCCTATGTGAATATCTTCCTGTAATTGCAAATGCACTTGATTTAGGATGTCTAAAATTTTCAGTTGTTTCAAATAGTACGCTTAAACCTTGCATCACATTTGTTCCTTATCATTGGTCTTGGTCTCCTTTGTGGGTCTCGGGGTGTCATTTCTATTAAGTCTTTTTTCCACTCATTTCCACTGCCATTTTGACAAAATATTTTCTTCCTTCAATGAAATATTTGGGCTTCATTGATTTGTAAGTGTACCTTTTCGAAACGCTCTGCCGCCCAAGGAGCTTCTAGACAATTTGTACAAGTAATTTTATATTTTTTGTTTACCTCTAGGGTTTTGTACTATGCACAACCATAGAAAAAATGAGCTTTAGATGTTGTTTGTTCTTTGTGTTTTGTAGCCAATATACGATAGCGACAGCCGATGTGATGAGATCAAGTGTTGTGGGAAGGGTTCTCTAGCGATTTTTGTCGTCTGTCCATGACGAATGAGAATCTATCACATGTTTTTATAGTTTTCACCACCACCTGTTTTTACAGTTTTCACATAAGTGATTTATGTCGTCTGAAAAATAGCCCCTTGTTTTCATAATTTCTTCTCCATCCAAATAACACAATCAACAAATTTCTTCGCAATATTCAAAGAAATTTGTATGCAGTTGACGAATCTTCCCACGACTACTATATCAAATGAAATTTACTGATGCAATGGCCAATCCAATCATTTCCCTTTTCATTTTCCTACTACCATTCACACCTGTGTTGAACAACTTGATTTAATGGTGGGGTTAAAATTAATTGAATGCAAGATAGAGTCTGAGACATGTCCAACAAGCTACGTAGTCGTCCGATAGGGACAATATTTGAGCGATGGCAGAGCATACTTCCACTTGTAAAAAAATCTTGCGGAGAATTTTGAGAAGATAAATTACAATGTGTTATATCTTGTCATTTTAAAGGCAAGCAGTGTATGTAAACATTTAGAACCTGAGTCTGCACACAACAATACAACTATTGGAAAACACTATAAAAAATACTTATGAAGCCTAGCCTAGATCTAGGAGCACGAGGAATAAGAACTTTTTTCAAAATCTTGGGCATTAATAAACTTAAAATCTTTGTCTTTTGTCATGCCTCCTCTAGGATTCCGTGAATCCAAATTTAACTAGGAATTAATTATACCTCGTTCTTTGTGAGGGAGAAAGAAACTCCCACGGAATGGCGACATGTTAAAGCCTCAACGATTGTTATTTGATCTTTTTGGTGGGATACAACGTTCTGTCAGACACAACCCAACTCCTTTTCAACGACAAGTGATGAGAAAAATGAAAAGATATGAGTAGAGTCGAGAACAATGAAAAGATATGAGTAGAGTTGAGTCTCTTGCCATAAAAAAAACACCTTACACAGCTTACAAAAACCACCTTACATAGCCTACAAAGAAAGTAAGTGGGTGCTTTATAATTAAAGGAAGATTAATTCAACAGGGTAACCATTGTTTGTACATATCGATCCCACTCAATCACAGGGCAGTTCACATGATTGCCTGAAGAAAATATATAATAAAAAAATAAATGTACACAGATAAGAGATCCAAGCATCTAATGACAATACATTAGGCATCCAGTAACAATACATTGTACATGGGTCACGATCAAGGCAGGAGATTGAGACCGGATCTTCACTTTTAACCCTTCAATCCTCCATAGACAAAAACCTATGCAACAAAGTTGCCTACCTTATTTCCTCCTGACCAAAAGGTATTATGATTTCTTACACAAGTGCAACTGGTAGTCTCATTCCTGAATAATAACCTTAGTTTAGTTTTAGTTATGTTCTAAAAAATTGCAGATAAATTCAATATTTTCGTAGTCAACTATAGAGTTATAACCTAAATCTCAATAATTTTGAGAAAAAAATGATAATTATGCAATCCATTTGAGAAAAAATAAAAGAGAATTAAGCAATCCATTTGAGAAAAAATAAAAGAGAATTAAGCAATCCATCAATATTAAAAGGTAGAAAAATAAAACAAATATGTCATTTTTAATTGAATATTTATGAAGAATTTAGTAAAATTAACATGAATAAATATGAGTTAATGTTTATCTCGTTCAGGTAGGTTCAATGGGATCTTCCATACTATCTCATATGCTTAGTTAATGTATCTTCCTTCTTTTCCATTTCTCTCTTGAAAATCCACGATCACGTATATGCAATCGGCATGATTGGAGTTATAGTATCATTGCAAATAATTTACCATCTTTTTCACTTGGGTGTTTCAGAGTTATAGTATCGTTGCAAATATTCTATGTGTTTTTTCACTTCGGTGTTTCCTTCCCCTGCTTCACGGGTATGCTAGTAACAAATTAACACTAAGTCAAAAAATAAACTCATCTCCATAGTCGACCTTGAGGGGCTAATAAAATTAATAAAAAGTATATATAAAAATTTAAAAAATTTAAAACATATTTTAATAATATATAATATAAATATTGCAAAATAAATTTATGATATTGTTTGTTTTATATAGAAGGTTTATTATTAAGTTGGTTGATGTTTTATATAGAATGTTTATTAATGTTTGATGTGGTTGTTATGCATTTCCATTTTACTTGGGTAGGCTATTCCCTCAATTACTTTTAAATCATTCAATAGCAAGTTCAAATATTGTTAAGAACCTAACATCTCAAAAGATATTAGTGCTCATCTACAATTATAAAGACACATATGGATGTTAGAATGTTTTTCATAATCAAGTTATATATTTTCACAAATCATTAATCTCCATACATATACTTGTTATAGTTCGTCCCCGAGGTGTAAGACAGTCGGCGACGAAGTGTGTTGTTAAGGCACTCTGTGATGTTAAGTCACCAGTTTGAAACCTACGTGGACAAAAAATGCATCCCCCGAGTGATTTTGACGGCTTAGGTCACGCACAAACTACCATAAGATGTGGATGTTTGAAAATTAAGTTTTTCGTCTCCATTGAAATTTTCATAAAATTAAAATACCACTTAAAATATCTCCAAATATACTTCCCTTTTTTTTACACATATGATCATTTTCTCCAATTCACCCTAAAAATAATGTATCTTAATATAACTAAGCTTCAATCTCAAATGAGATTCTTTGCCTAATTTAGAGATATTTTCCACCACTACATCCAAAATTTCACAAATCATGGTGTGTGTATATATATATATATATATATATATATAACATCTCTTTTATTAACAATAATCAATAATATTAATAATTATATTTAATAATTAGCAAAATCACCAGGAACATACCCTCCTTAATCACTCAGGAACACAATGAAGCCCTGACGAGGCCCATCACTCAAGAGGAAGTGGATCAAGTTGTCAAGGAAATGCCACTAGGTAAAGCTCCCGGTTTAGATGGCTTCACGACATACTTCTTCCACTATTGTTGGCCAATTATCAAAGAAGAAGTTGTTGGGTATGTGTTATATTCTTTGCATGAGTAGTAGTGTCTGAGCGTATGCACTAGGTGCGCAGGGGGGTTAGAGGGGGGTGCAGGGGGGCGGAGCCCCCCGTGCGGGGGTCTGGGGGAAACACCCTCGGAAAAAAAAATTATGCCTTGGGAAACATGACACCTACCTCGGGAAACATGTCATGTATTTAGGTGGTTTTTTCGGCACATGGTTTTTTCCGATGGTTTTCTATTTCTGGTTAAGGAATTAGGGTTTTGCACTAATCCAGGTCATTGGGTTAGGGTTTTGGATGCCACCGGCTCTTATATGTATATTGTATTGTAAACAATGTAACACAATGAATGAATATAAAATATGTTGGTTTTCCCGGTTTGGGTTTCCAGGGGAAAAATCTATGTGTAATGTTTGTATTTGCCATTGTATATTTTCTATTATTTTATGAATATATGTTTACAGTAGACATTGTACAAGGTTAGAATTTACATAAGTCTGGCAGGTGGTGGAGGAATCTAGAACCTTGGGACAAGTCCTCTCAACCTTCAATGCCACCTTCCTCATGCTCATCCCAAAGGAGGAAAGGGTCACGCATCCCAAAAAATACAAACCGATAGTTCTCTGTAATGTCATCTACAAAATTATCACTAAGGTCATAACCATGCGTCTCAAGTTGATTCTTCCCTTTATTATCTCCAAAGAGTAGGTGGGCTACGTGGAAGGCAAACAAATCATGGACAGTGTTATCCTAGCTCACGAGGTCATCCACTCACTGAAAATGAAAAAGATTCCATGTACGCTCATAAAACTCGACCTCTCTAAATATTTTGACAGAATCAGTTGGAAATACATGCGCTCCCTCCTCGAAGCCTTTGGATTTGACAGTCACTGGGTAGCCTGGATCATGAGACTCACTTCCTCAGCCTTTTTCTCTATCCTAGTTAATGGAGTGTCTTCCCATCCCTTCTCTCTCACCATAGGAATCCGACAAGGGGACCCCCTCTCCCCCTTCCTCTTTGTCATAATGGCGGAGGGCCTGGGTCGCTACCTCAAGGCCTCGGTAATGGAAAGCTCCCTTAATGGCCTACCCTTGCACAATATTCAACCATCCCCCTCTCACAACAAGTTTGTTGATGATACCCTCCTGCCAAACACTCCGACTGCCCAGGAGGCCAATAATCTCAATTCCATCCTCACAAACTTTTCTAATGCTTCAGGTATAGCCTTGAACCTTGAAAAACCAAATATCTACTTCTTCAACACCTCGATGGATATCCAAAATCATATCTCTTGTCTCCTGGGCATCCCCAAGAGCTCCCTTCCGTCCAATTATCTAGGCGTTCCACTCATAGGAGCGGTTGCTAGTAATATCTCCTGGGATATCCTGCTACTCTCCATCTCCAATAGACTCAACAACTGGACCTTCAGACCTCTTAATCTTGCAGCCAGGCTGGTGCTTCTAAAGTCTGTTCTTCAAGCCTTTCCAACCTACTTCTTTACCGCCTTAGCAACTCTCCAATCTATCATCCAAGCCACTAGGAACATTCAACGCTACTTCTTGTGGCATGGGCATCACCCAAACAAGAAGTGGGCTCTCGTAGGTTGGGACAAGGTCTGCAAGCCTAAGGCCTTAGGGGGTCTAGGAATTAGGGAGCCAAGAAAATTAAAACAAGTCATGGGGGAAAAATTGTGGTGGCGCTGGCTAAAGCACCCCACAAAACTCTGGGCAAAAATCTGGAAAAGGAAATATGCTCCCACTACCAGAGAAGAACAACTAATCAGATTCAACGATCAGATTCAGGGATCCAACATATGGAACATGGCTTGGAACAACATAACACTCATTCAAAAGCATTCTTTCTAGGAGATATGAAATGGTGAACACTCCCTATTCTGGAAAGACTCTTGGAAACAACAACTACCTTTAGCCACTCTTGAAGAACTCATCCCCCTACGTCAACAAATGCAGTACGGGGATCTTCGGTTGGTAAGGGATCTATGGAGAGCAAATAACGAGCACTGACCATGGTGCAATTGGAAGACTGAACCACATGAACTTCACATTCAAACAGAGATGGATCTACGGGCCTGACAAGCTTGTGCAAATCAACGGAAAATATACATCAGAGAAGGTTCAGACATGCTCAGATGGGGGCACTCCACAACAAGCAACTTCACAGTCAAAGAAGCCTACTACTTACAGGGGAATTACCAGGAACAACCTAAGGAGCGTATCTGGGGTAAGATATGGAATCCAAAACTATGGCCTAAGGTGTCCATCTTCTTATGGCTTATAGTCTAAAATCGCATTCTCACCTGGGACAATCTCCGGAAACGAGGTTTCATAGGCCCCTCCATCTACTCCCTCTGTCAGCAATAGGAAGAAATGATGCACCATTTATTCAACCATTGCCACTACAGTGAGACCATATGGGATTTGGGGACACAAATAATGCATCGCTCCAACAGGAATAGGGACAATATCATAAGCACAGTGGAAAACTGAGACTCGATTTCATATCAAAACCCAATCTTGGATCACATTTGGCAGCTTCTACTTGACTTCACCATGTGGAAAATCTGGAAGGAAAGAAACAAAAGGATTTTTCGCTCGAATACCTCCCCCCCCAGCTCAACGACATGGGAAAGAATCATGGACTTGATTCGTGAAACAATTAAGAGTGGGCAATGGTCCCAGGAGGATCTAAAATGAAACTCGGGCGAAAGTCATATCCTTCAGACCTGGCAGCTCAATCTTACCGCACAACAAAGAGCACTGGGGTCTCCAGAACTACCAGTAGCCCAAGCACTTGGTCCCCCCCACCCACGGGTTTCATCAAATTAGAATTTGATGGAGCGTCAAAAGGGAATCCAAGTCCAACAGGCTTTGGAGCGGTCCTCAGAAATACATAAGGGAAAATTCTCTATTATGCAGCAGGCTATCTCGGATTCAATACAAACAATGTTGCTGAGCTCTGGAGCCTTCTTAGAGAAATCAAGGCAGCAATGGACCACAACCTAAACAAGATCATAGTGGAGGGGGATTACCAGATCATCATCCAACTCATAACCAAAATTATTCATGGGTCACACCCCCTGGAGGTCTCTCCCAGTTGGAGACTCTCAGAACTATTGGAAGAGTTTGGATCACTACTACAACCCAACATCACCCTCATCCCCTCACATGTGAAAAGAGAGGAAAACAAAGTAGTTTATTTTCTGGCAAATGAAGGTGTGGCTCCCATGACAGAGTAATTCAATAGAACACACAAACCTCTCCTTGATCCGAGCTTTCAGATCGATGCTTGGACTTGGCTAGGAACGATTATCCAATCCCATATGGGGTGCCACATTATGCAGGGAGGCCACGTAGCCTGCCCCAGACCCACGACATTAATATGGCAGGTCAACACCCTTCCCCTCATCATTAAATGGAAGGAAGCCATTACTGCCCGATGAGTAGAGGAGGATAGTTCCCTCGCGTGAGTAAAATGGAAGTTGCAAGGTGTAATGAATGGGGGAAGCTTGGTACAGAGGTCATGTTTGGCCTCAGCCTTATCCTCCCACTCAGACAAGGATGGATCCATCTTACCTTTGTGCTCCACTAGCATGGATGCTCTGAGCACTGGCGCTGCATCCAGTCAGCTCCCATCGCTCTTACCCTGCTCATTTTCACCCTCTCTTACCCCACCATGCCAAGGGAAAGAGGGAGGCCGCGTAGCAGCCCTGCTTGGTACAATTTTGTTGCTAGATAGTGGAGGGTGCAAAGATTGGAGCGGGTCCTATCCATAGCTCGAACTTAGCGACGGGAGAAGCCCAAAACATCACTAATGACATACGCGGAGGAGGTGATTCCAGAGGAACCTATTCAGGTCCCTCCAAAAATCCTCCTTTTCACAATACCAGATAATTGGAAGCCCCCCAACCATATCCCAGCAAACATAGGTGCTTATGGCATAATCCAGCAAGCGCAGGAAGCCAGGGAAGAGACTACTTGCATAATTGAGGAGGATTTCCCAAAGGAATGGGAATTCCTCCACCTAGATCCCGAGGACACAATTCAAACCAAGGACTCTGCAACAAAGGAGCTCGGGGTAGTGGATAACTCAAGCGAGGCGACAACAGTCTTAGGCTTGGAGATGGAGGGTGGCCCAGTCTTGGCGCCTCCACCACTCTTGACAGTCTCGGATTTCGGCCAGGAACCACCACCCTTCTTCCATCTGGAGTAGTTAGCGCTAGTCTTTGAGATCATAAGCCATATGGCTAATCAAATTCATCGGGACACTCTCATGCATTAGCACATTGACATGCTTTACGAGGCCTACTCAAATGCACCTGTAGCCCATCAATGTCCAACATGCGCGAGGCCATTCATGCTCCAGCCCAGGGATGACCCCCTCAGCAGTGACTCGAGCAACACGACCTCCGGTGCAAATGGGTAATCTACTTGCTTTGGCTATCACGAGCATTCTGAGATCGACTCCTTGCACTGCTACAGAGCAGTTTTACAATTATGTCTTTTGTTTTCAGTTTATGTCTTCTGTTTGTCTTAGTTTCCTAGCACAGTGTTGCAAAGACTCGAGTCTGCCACCTGCTCTGGTTTCTGTTTGGCAAGGCAGATGATAGATTGCCATTTGGGACAATGACATCAGTTTGCCACTTGTTCCGGTTTCCGCTAATTTGACGAAACAATTGGCAGACTGTAGCTATGTGGCTTTTTGGAATTGTAAAAGTTATATAATAGGAACTTTCCCTTTTTTATTAAAAAAAATAATAATTATATTTAATAAAAAATTATAATAGGAGAAAATATGCAGGTTCCCCTATGTGTAGGCGCCTGCTAGGAGGTGCGATAGGAATGAATGAATGGGCTGTTGGAGCTGCAGCTGGTGCTCTGCCTTACTAATTAGAGTGCCTATTTTGCTCCAAAAGCTTCAGGGAGATGCAGATAATATAATAATGGATCTTATCATGTTCCTGGGTAATTTGCAGATTAATGGTACTAATACTATCATATAACCTACCCCGAGTCAAAGTATGAGATAGTGCTCTTTCTTTCTACTTATTATTCTTTAGTATGCTGTATAATAAAGACAGTGCCCAATTACAGGGAGGGAACAGGTGTTTCATTAAGGGTACCACCGCACGATAGACCGAGGTTACATTGAGGGGGAACAACGCTATGGATCGGGGCGGAGCCTTAATGAATAAATACGAAGACAGGTAGCCATCATCCCATATCCCACATCCATCCACCCAACGTCGTCCCGCCATGTCATCCATAATTGGGGGAGCCCCCCTCGCTTTGTTTTCCCAGGTTGCTAAAGCTGTGGCGGCCAGGAATTTATGTTCCTCCCATTTTATATAACATCAAATCAATTTTTCCATTGCCATTTTCTTTGAAAAGGAAAAAGACAAAATTTTATAACTTGGGAGGGAAGAGACCTCGGAATATAAAACATATTTTAAATCGAAATGCTTTATAACTAGGAATTTAAGACAACTCAAAATTGAAGTAATTTTGACATGGGATATAGGGAGAGTTCTCTCTGTAAAACTTATTTTATATTTCTATTCCATGGAAAATAGGGAAATGCTTTCGTTTCGTAACTTCGAAGGGAAGAAACCTCCGAATATAAAGCCACTTCTATATTTCCATTATATGTACGAAAAGCAAAATACTTTTATAACTTTATGTTTGGTCGGAAGCAAAATGCTTTTATTAGTCAGCATGAAAACAAAATGCTTTTGTGACTTTATACCGAAGAGGACATCTTGAGAACTTTATTAATTAAAAAATAATAAATTAATTTTTTTAATTTTATGCTTTTCTAACTTTGGACCGAAGGGGAGATATTGAGAACTTGATTTTTTTATCCCATGGAATTCACTATACGTGAGCTGTGGCTTTTTACAGGATTGGACATGCTTATGAACGACGCAAGATGGTACGCTACTTTTTACATCACAATTAAATTCAGTTCTCGCGAGTCCGTCTTTCCCGTCCTGTTCTGTATCTTTACTCCATTCTACCGAGTTCCCGGAGCGGTATAATTGGTATTTTAGTTTTCGCGTTTTTTCTTTGTGGTAAATCTGAAATTGCTAAAATCGTGAAATATGTTCTTCAAATTGCAATTTTACAGGGAGATCCACTACTTACCTTAAAACAATTTCCGTTGTATGAATTTTTGCAGTGAAATGCGTGCAAACAAAAGGCGTCGATGAGGAGGGCGGTTTAAATACTTTTCCGATTGTCTTTGTAACTTCGGCGTTTTTTACTTTGTAATAATTGGGAACTTCTCCACTTCTAGCCACTAATAAAGGCGATGGTGTTAGAATAAAGCTTACTTTATAAGAGATAACTATGACTGTTGTAACTGTGAGTTTCTAGGTTTACTATTTTTAGCTAATCAGATCCACTTGAGTCAGTGATCTGCATGCTATATATGTAACCTCCATTTGTTTGTTAAGTAATGAAAACGTTTTGTGTTGTGTGAATTAATTCTTCCAATTTTAATTTGGTATCAGAGCAAAAGTGGCATGCACATTTGAGTGATAGCTATTGAAATGCTGTTAGCGGTGAGATGAGGAGGATCGGTTAAGGACTGGTTGAAGAAATCGTTGCTGGTTGAAGGAGATATGCGCTGTCTGCACGATTCTCCCCATCGAGATAGCCCCTGTTGCTGTTCTGTGTGGTAGTTGCCTTAAAGGAGATCCATCGTATTTGTTTGCCGCTGAAGGAACCAAACCATTGCAGGCCGTGTGCGAGTGAGGGAGATCTGGTGCTACTGCGTGGACTCGTGAGATTTGCATTAGTTGAGAATTGGTGCGTGGTGCAAATAGTAAGTTTTCTTATGGAGTGATATGGTGCAAATCGTAAGTTTTTTTTATGGAGTGATTTGGTGCATGTAAAACATAAATTTTGTTTTTCGTTGGAGCGTTGAAAGAGGAAGGGTGAGTTTTATGAGTCATTCACGATTTGCATACATGCATATGTGGAGCATTGAATAAGATTTGCATGCGTTGGATTCTTTGAGAAGTGAGGTATAAAGTTTTCTTTTAAATTAAAAAAAAAGGGATATTTTGAATATTAAAGTAAATGCATGTGTATACGTGAAGTTATAAATCATTTTATTAAAGTGGGTAAGAGATTTAAGGATGAAGGAAGGTGAAGTGGAAG
>JZKD02S1633961.1:732427-758181 GCA_000966675.3 Picea glauca | reverse complement strand
TTTATAGTAAACAATGATGTTGATTTCAGCAATAATAATTTTATTTTAAAAATTTATTAGAATGAAAAGAAACGGTTCCATAATCATCCTTCTATGGTAAATCCTAGCAAGTTTTTAAGGTATATAAATAAGGGATGTGTCTGAAAATAAAAACAAAAAATTAATAATAATTTAAATTAATTTTGTATTATTATTTTTGAAATATAGAATATTCTTTTCAAGAATGTAAAAGATTGATATTAGTGATGATTATTATTTTTCATTCCATATTAATTTTGGTTTATATATTTTAATAAAATAAAAAAATAAGTTAATTAATTTGTTTCAATATGTTTTTTCTTTATCAAAAAGAGTTTCAAATAAGTTTTTTTAATTTAATTTGATTTATTTAATTTTCACACTTCTTTTTAATTTTATTTGATTTTCATGAGTTAGTATGTTATCAAAATTTGTAATATTACAAATGGTGTGAAGATAAGATGTAATCTATATGGAATTAAGACAATATAGAAAAGTGTTTTTTATCCTCAACTTTCATAATAACTTAAAAATTACATAGTTTTTCTTCATAATGTGTTTTAGGTTTAGTCAAACTCCAACTTTTACTATGAAGTTCATGATATAGTCTATTTTTATTTTAACAATAATTTTTATTCTTTAGGTTACTTTCATTAAAAAAATAATTTTAATCTTCTAACTTGTGGTTTATGACTTTTTTATAATACATTATTTTATTTATTATATCACAATTTATTTTTAAACTTAACAGTAATTTTACTTTTAATAATATTGATTATGATGATGAAGATGATTAACATCCACTTAGATCAAATTGCTCTATCTTACCTTAAGAGAGTAAGAGATTACTTGCAATTCTTTAGAGTTTTGTTTTTGTGCTCGAAAAGCATTAAGAGAAGCTTTCCAAGATCACCATAATTTTGTTGACTTAAAAGGTTAGGAAGGTTGGTAGCATGACAAATATTTTGAAATTGAGATTTAATCTTAAGCAGGACAAACTAAAAGAAAGTGATTTTCATCTTCAACCTTCTTAGTGTCACAAAGGTGACACACTCTTTCATCCCATGACCTATTAGGAATTGACCAATGCCCAGTTTCACTATGGAGCTCGTGAGAATTTGTTCTTATCTTAGCAATTCTTATTTTTTTCTTTACACTTGTCAAAACAAAGAGATAATTTCGATCTTCTAGTTTATGGTTGATTACATCCTTATAATACCTTAATTTTATTTTTTCCTCTAACTCTTTGTCACACCACATTTTCTCCTTAAATTTTGATTTAATAATATTTTTACTAGTATCCTTATTATGAAAAATGGTCTCTTCCATGATTCCCCAATGGCTTAGCCAATTTTGGGCATCTTTATTCCATCCTCACTTCAGTTGAAGGTGGTTACAATTGTATTTTGAAGCAATTTTAGGAAGTCTCTTGTCTTCCATGTTGTTTAACTTGTTCTTATGCATTAGGTATCTAGTCATAGCTGTGCTCTCAATGGGGGAAATGCTTACCTCTAAGAGGATGATGGTGTTAAGGACCTAACCTCCTTAACCCCTCATGTATGTTGAATAATATATTTTCCATGTAATAAATTCCAATATTAATAAGGCCTAGTGATAAGGAAAAATAAGTCAAATATAAGAAGACCTAATAGAAGCTTATGCTTCTAGAAGATCTTCCTCTAGTTTGTCCTTGTGATTTAGTATAAATAGAAGTTGAGGGTATGAGAAGTTTTGTCTTGAGAATTATTGTAATAGAGTTCTGCTCTGTTGGAGAATTCCCCCTCGAAGAGGCAAGTGGACATTATTTCCTATCAATAAAGGTATTATTTTGGTGTTGTGGTGTCATATATTGTGTTATACTACTGTTATTCTCTGCAATATTTATGTTTTATGCTATTATAATAGATCTAGTACCTTACAAGTGGTATTAGAGCACTTTCCTTGGCAGAAAGTTGCGGGTTATTTTTTTTAGGGTAGAGACGTATTCTGATGTCTTAAATCTATAATGATCTTTTTTTCAACGCATAAATCCACAGTCGGGGAAGCATACACGCACAAACTATAAGTGGTACTTAAGTGCACATTGTTGGCCACCCTTGTAACCCTTGTTGGTGCCTTTTCGAGTGGTAGCGCATTAGAAAACAAATGTATACAGATTGACCTAGATCTCCTAAAGCCCTCTATAGATAACCCAATCGATTGCCTAATTGCTATAGTGCCACCGAGAACAACACTAGAGAAGATACTCTATAGTATCCGGGTAATCGGGTAGTACGGTTAAGGGTGTGGTCTAGCCTCCTTAGTTGGTGCCCTGAGATATTGAGTCGAGTACTATTGTTGGACCCCACATGTATATCAAATAGTTATAGAAAATAGAAAACCCCTGTCTGTAGAAACCCTAAACACCCTAACCCTTGCGACAAAAACACCACAGAAATGAAACAGACAAGATCTATTGTAGTGCAACCTTGCCTACTACATTCGGGTTGAAAACTTACTACACATTTCTTCCTGTTAAGAATTTGGATATTCCAACATTGTAGTATTATTCAGATCGGAGTATAACTCCGCAGGAGTGTAAAAAAAAAACCTATGGGTCCTGCCTGCCCCATTATTTGAGACCTATCCCATTGGATTCTTCTCTTCGTCCTGATCGTAGTGGTACCTATCATTTTCAAGCCGTTTTTCCCATGGACCCGACCCCTTCCCGACACCCTTATCTAAGACCTATCCCATTGCCTTTCTCTTTTCACCCTGATCACAGTCTTATATATCATTTCTCAATTTTTTTTTGTAGATCCACTCCCCCTCCTCGATACCCCTCATTCTCCCATGGCCACCACTCACAACCAAGAATTCCTCCACCTACAAGACGAATCCAAAAGGAAAAAGGCAGACATTCAACGATTGACCTCTGAACTTGCTTCCACCAATGCCCACTTGACATACTTCGAGGCCAAAGTTATGAGTGAATTGGCCGATGTTAAGGGTGAATTGGCCTCCCTCAATCAATGGTTAAAACAGTCCCATGGCTCTCACTAATCCAGATTATTTTCGACACGAAATGAGAGTAGAGATATAATAAATAATTGCACAGAGATATCGCGTATATCTAATAATATAACAGAAATATATCAAAGATGCAACCATAAACACAAAGATATAGTAATACATGATTTATATTAATGAAATAAATGTAGAGAGACTGCAAAAATACAGAGCGAAAGACTCACTAGAATGGTGGAAGCTTATCTCTGAGAAGAGATGTGACGACTACTCGCATTCGCAAGAAGATGATTACAATGAGGCTCTGAAGGCCTTTTTACAATAAAAAGGAATGCCAAAAACCCTCAACATTCAAAAACCTAACCCTAGGAGACAAAGTGACAAAAGTCATGTGGGCTCCGTTTGGGTAAATTGGTGCATCAACTTCCCAGGGTCGTAACTTTTGCATACGATCTCTGGTTTAGGCATATGATAGCCCGTTGGAAAGGTATCATCGAGGAGATTTATTTTGGGGCCTCAATCATGCCTTTGGATATCATTGAGTTGGTTTGATCCTGAAAAACCTTCATTTAGGCCCTCAAAATGGCCCTGGAAGTTAAAACCTGCTAAAATAGTAAATTTCCAAAATTGCTAGAAAACTGTTTTGAGCCAGTTGGAAAAGGTGGGTGGCCACCGATATCCCCCTGGATCAATCCTCCCTCCTTAGGAATAAATGGTCTCCATTGCATTGAGTTCCCGGGGGAGAGGGAAAAACATTTGTTGAATCTGCATCTTGGTGAGCTGCTTGTCTTGCTGGAGACGTCGGGTTGCTCAGTTTGTGGAAGTCTGTCACGAACCTGATGAGGTTGAGGCTATTCAACAAGTTGAGAGACATGAGAGTACGGTGTGCAGAAGAAATCTTTGCATTTTGCTGCAGCCTTATTGACCTTCTTCTATTGGATAGAAAGTGCTTGGGACGAGGCTGTAGTGGTTTCTATGTCCTTCTGTTCTCCTTCTGAACAGATTGTGAAGAAGATAAATTTTGCAGTATGAGATACTACCTTGCGACACTTTTTAGGTGGAACAATAGTCAGAACTACCTCTGGTATTCTATAGAGATGACCCCCCAGAGAAACAATTACACTGCGGGGTCGATACTCATAAACAACATGGCGCTTCCACATATATGGTTGGCCCAAGAGAACATCACAGACATCCAATGGGGAAACATCACATAATACATCATCCTTGAAGGGATGGATGCCATGTGACAACCGACACTGTTGGATGACACGAATATCGTGTCCTTAGTGAAGCCACCCGATGTTGTATGGTTGCGGGTGTGGTGTTGTCGACAATCCCAACTGTTTGACGACCTCTGTTGAGATGCGGTTCTTTTGGCTTCTGCTATCAACAATAAAATGCAGTGGGGTCCCCTTCACCTACATCTATGAATGAAAAAGGCGCTCCCCCTCTTCAGGATCTGTTGGTTCTTCTGGTTGAATTGCTGCGGTCGCGACAATAACAGTGGGGTCTGCGTCAATGATCTATCATTTACCAGTATTTTCATAATCAGATTCTAAATTAGGGTTCGACTCCTTGTCTTTGATCTCGACCACCAATGATTGTTTTGAGCGACATTCATCGGTGTTGTGCCAGGGGATTTTTTGGAAATCGTACCATTTTTCGGTGTCCTTCTTTGTCTTCCCGTGACCCTTCTTTTCCTATGGCTTGGACTGGTTTTCGGGAGACTGTTTGTTAGGGATGTATTTTTCATACTTTGGTTGTTGCAAATTTGCAGACCCAAACTCTTGTTTGTTCTAGTGCTTAAATTTCTTCTCGATTTTAACAACATATCGATAAGCAGCACCGAGTGATGAGATATCCAGAAAATCCATTTTAGTTTAGATGTATCTGTGTGGATGTATTGGTGAACTCTAGAACTTCTTGGCCCCTCTCTTGCTGCAGTGTGGTCCATCTCATGTACTGGTCCTCATAGTTTCCAATAGGATAATACTGTTCCTTTACCGCATCCACAAAAAAATCCCAAGTGGGTTCGACCCCATATATTCCAGACTCCTCTGTGGAACATTGCTACCAGTAAGTTTCCCACCAATGTTTGACATGAGGGAGAGATTTAAGGAGTGCCAAGGTGATCTTTTCTCTGTCAGAGAAATTGTGAACAAAGAAATAACCTTCTAGCAGAGTTAACATTTTTTCTAGGGCTTCTGCATCTATATGTCCTTCAAATATAGGAATATAAAAATTAACTTGTACCTTGAAAAGCGAGGTGCTTCCAAAGTGGCTTCTTGATGAAGATTTGCCTGTTGCTATCGATAGGCATTGAAGGATGTGGGAAAAAATATCCATCATTTCGCCCCTCTGTCACATGAGAGCTTGGTCAAGCAACAGACTGATAGGATCGTCTTCTCTGTCGTTTTTATTTTCTTCTGCCATTGAGGGTTTCTTGGGTGTGCGAGAGTGATTTTATTCAAGAGAGACAAGATCGAGACCCAACTTGCTATACTCATACCTCTTTGGGGACATGCACTGAAAAAATGATCAAGAACAACCTGCTCTGATACCACTGATCCAGATTATTTTCGGCACGAAATGAGAGCAGAGATATAATAAATAACTGCACAACGATATCGCATATATCCAATAATATATTATAAATATATCAAATATGAAACCATAAACACAGAGATACAGTAATACATGATTTCTATTAATGAAAGAAATGTACAGAGACTATAAAAATACAATGTGAAAGACTCGCTAGAATGGTGGCAGCTTATCTCTGAGAAGAGATGTGACGGCTACTCGCATTCCCAAGAAGATTATTACAATGAGGCTATAAAGGCCTTTTTAAAATAAACATGAATGCCAAAAACCCTCGATATCCAAAAACCTAACCCTAGGAGATGAAGCGCCAAAAGTCATGTGGGCCCTGTTTGGGCAAGTTGGTGCATCAACATCGTGGGGTTGTAACTTTTGCATACAATCTTCGTTTTAGGCGTATGATAGCCTGTTGGAAAGGTATCATCGAGGATATTCATTTTGGGGCCTCAATCACGCCTTTGGTTATAATTGAGTTGGTTTGATCCCGTAAAAAAATTATTTAGGCCCTCAAAATGGCCCCGGAAGTTAAAACCTGCTAAAAATAATAAATTGCCAAAATTGCCAGAAAATTGTTTTGAGCTAGTTGGAAAAGGTGGCTGGCCACCGATATCCACCTAGATCAATCCTCCCTCCTTAGGAAGCAATGGTATCCATTGCATTGAGTTCCTTGGGTAGAGGAAAAAACATTTTTTTAATCTGCATCTTGGTGAGCTGCTTGTCTTGTTGGAGACGTCGGGCTGCTCAGTTTGTGGAAGTTTGTCATGAACCTTTTGATGTTGAGGCTGTTCAACAGGTCGAGATACATAAGAGGACAATGTGTATAAGGAATCTTTGCGTTTTGTTGCAGCCTTGTCAACCTAATTCTGTTGGATAAAAGGTGCTTGGGGCGAGGCTATAGTGGTTTCAGTATCCTTCTGTTCTCATTCTGAAAAGATTGTGAAGAAGCTAAATTTTGTAGTATGAGATACTACCTTGCGACACTTTTTAGGTGGAACAGTAGTCGGAACTACCTCTGGTTTTCTGTAGAGATGACCCCCCAGAGAAACAATGACATTGCGGGGTCAAGACTCATTAACAACATGGCGCTTCCACATGTATTATTTTCCCAAGAGAACATCACAGACATCTAGTGGGGCAACATCACATAATACCTCATCCTTGAAGGGATGGATGCCATATGACAATCGACACTATTGGCTGACACGAAGATCTTGTCCTTAGCGAAGCCACCCGATGTTGTATGGTTGCGAGTGTGGTGTTTTCAACAATCCCAACTGTTTGACGACCTTTGTTGAGACGAGGTTCTTCTGGCTTCCACTATCAACAATAAAATGTAGCAGGGTCCCCTTCACCCACATATTTGAATTAAAAATATGCTCTCCCTCTTCAGGTTCTATTGGTTCTTTTGGTTGAATTGCTGCGGTCGCGACAATAGTAGTGGGGTCTGCGTCAATGATCTGACCTTTACCAGTATTTTCAGAATCAGATTCTAAATCAGGCTTCAACTCCTTGTCTTTGATCTCAGCCACCAATGATTGTTTTGAGCGACATTCATCGGTGTTGTGGCAGGGGCTTTTGTAGAAATCACACCATTTTCCGGTGTCCTTCTTTTTCTTCCCATGACCCTTCTTTTTCTCTGGCTTGGACTAGTTTTCGGGAGACTGTCTTTTAGGGATGTCTTTCTCATACTTTGGTTGTTGTGGATTTGCAGACTCGAACTCCCGTTTTTTCTGGTGCTTAAATTTTTGCTCGATTTTAACAACATATCGATAAGCAGCACCGAGTGATGAGATATCCAAATCCATTTCAGTTTGGATGTATCTGTGTAGAGCCCCACGGTATTTCAGAACCAAATGTCGTTCAGAGTCTTTAATACCCAACTTGGTGCGAAAGGTATGGAAGGTATTGGTGAACTCCAGAAATTCTTGGCCCCTCTCTTTCCGCAGTGTGGTCCATCTCATGTATTGGTCCTCATAGTTTCCAACAGGATAATACTGTTCCTTTACCGCATCCACAAAAAAATCCCAAGTGGGATCGGCCCCATATATTCTAGAATCCTCTGTGGAACTTTACTCCCAGTAAGTTTCCCACCAATGTTTGCGAAGGTATTCTTTTCTCTGTCGGAAAAATTGTGAACAGAGAAATAACCTTCTAGCAGAGTTAACCATTTTTCTAGGGCCTTCACATCTATCTGTCCTTCAAATAAAGGAATATCAAAACTAACTTGTACCTTGAAAGACGAGGTGCTTCCAAAGTGGCTGCTTGATGAAAATGAGCCTGTTGCTATCGGCAGGCGTTGAAGGATGTGAGAAAAATTCTCCATCATTTCGTCCCTCTATTGCATGAGAGCTTGCTCAAACAACAGACTGATAGGATCGTCTACTCCATCGTTTTTATTTTCTTCTGCCATTGAGGATTTCTTGGGTGTGAAAGAGCGATTGTATTCAAGAGAGACAAGCTCGAGACCTAACTTTCTATACTTGTACCTCATCAGGGACATGCACTGAAAAAATTATCAAGAACAGCCTGCTCTGATACCACTGATCCAGATTATTTTCGGCACGAAATGAGAACGGAGATATAATAAATAATTGCATAGAGATATCACATATATACAATAATATAACAAAACTATATCAGAGATGCAACCATAAAAATAGAGATACAATAATACACGATTTCTATTAATGAAATAAATGTATAGAGACTATAAAAATACAGAGTGAAAGACTCGCTAGAATGGTGGCAGCTTATCTCTTAGAAGAGATGTGACGGCTACTCGAATTCACAAGAAGATGATTAAAATGAGGCTTTGAAGGCCTTTTTACAATAAACAGGAATGCCAAAAACCATCGACATCCAAAAACCTAACCCTAGGAGATGAAGTGTCAAAAGTCATGTGGGTCCCGTTTGAGTAAGTTGGTTCATCAACTTCCCGGGGTCGTAACTTTTGCATACGATCTCCGTTTTAGGTGTATGATAGCCCGTTGGAAAGGTATCGTCGAGGAGATTCAAATTGAGGCCTAAATAATTCCTTTAAATATGATTGATTTGGGTCGATCCCAGAAACCTTCATTTAGACTCTCAAAATGGCCCTGGAAGTTAAAACCTGCTAAAAATAGTAAATTGCCAAAATTGTCAGAAAACTGTTTTGAGCCAGTTGGAAGGTGTGGGTGAACTCCGGAACTACTTGGCCGCTCTCTTTCTACAGTGTCATCCATATCATGTATTGGTCCTCATAGTTTCCAACAAGATAATACTGTTCCTTTACCGCATCCACAAAAAAATCCCAAGTGGGCTCGACCCCATATATTCCAGACTCCTCTGTGGAACTTTGCTCCCAGTAAGTTTCCCACCAATGTTTGACATGAGGGAGAGATTTAAGGAGTGCGAAGGTGATCGTTTCTCTCTCGAAAAAATTGTGAACAGAGAAATAACCTTCTAGTAGAGTTAACCATTTTTCTAGGGCTTTTGCATCTATCTGTCCTTCAAATACAAGAATATCAAAATTAACTTGTACCTTGAAAGGCAAGGTTCTTCCAAAGTGGTCGCTTGATGAAGATGCGCCTGTTTCTTTCGGCAGGTGTTGAAGGATGCGGGAAAAATTCTCCATCATTTCGTTCCTCTGTCGTGTGAGAGCTTGCTCAAGCAACAAACTGATAGGATCATCTGCTTCGTCATTTTTCTTTTCTTCCGCCATTGAGGGTTTCTTGGGTGTGCGAGAGCGACTGTATTCAAGAGAGACAAGATCGAGACCCAACTTTCTATAGTCGTACCTCGTCGGGGACATGCACTGAAAAAACGATCAAGAACAGCCTGCTCTGATACCACTGATCCAGATTAATTTCGGCACGAAATGAGAGCGGAGATATAATAAATAATTGAACAGAGATATCGTGTATATCCAATAATATAACATAAATATATCAGAGATGCAACCATAAACACAAAGATAAAATAATACATGATTTCTATTCATGAAAGAAATGTACAGAGACTGTAAAAATACAAAGTGAAAGACTCGCTAGAATGGTGGCAGCTTATCTCTGAGAAGAGATGCAATGGCTACTCGCATTCGCAAGAAGATGATTACAATGAGGCTTTGAAGAAATTTTTACAATAAACAAGAATTCCAAAAAACCTCGACATCCAAAAACCTAACACTAAGAGACGAAGCACCAAAAGTCATGTGGGCTCCATTTGGGTAAGTTGGTGCATCAACTTCTCGGGGTCATAACTTTTGCATACGATCTCTGTTTTAGGCATATGATAGCTTGTTGGAAAGGTATCATTGAGGAGATTCATTTTGTGGCCTCAATCATTGAGTTTGTTTGATCTAAAAAAACCTTCATTTAGGCCCTCAAAATGGCCTCGGAAGTTAAAACCTGCTAAAAATAGTAAATTGCCAAAATTGCCAGAATTGCCAGAAAACTGTTTTGATTCCGTTGGAAAAATTGGGTGGCCACCGATATCCACATGGATCAATTCTCCCTCCTTAGGAATCAATGGTATCCATTGCGTTGAGTTCCCAGGGGAGAGGGGAAAAAAATTGTTGAATCTGCATCTTGGTGAGCTGCTTGTCTTGCTGGAGACGCTGCGTTGCTCAGTTTGTGGAAGTATTTCATGAATCTGTTGAGGTTGAGGTTGTTTAACAAGTCGAGATACATGAGAGGAAAACATGCAGAAGGAATCCTTGCGTTTTGCTGCAACCTTGTCGACCTGCTTCTGTTGGATAGAAGGTGCTTGGGGCGAGGTTGTAGTGGTTGCAGTGTCCTTCTGTTCTCCTTCTGAATAGATTGTGAAGTAGCTAAATTTTGTAGTATGAGATACTACCTTGTGACACTTTTTAGGTGGAACAATAGTCAGAACTACCTATGGTATTCTGTAGAGATGACCGCCCAGAGAAACAATGACACTGCGGGGTCGAGACTCATAAACAACATGGCGCTTCCACATATATGGTTGCCCAAGAGAACATAATAGACATTCAATGGGGAAACATCTCATAATACCTCATCCTTGAAGGGCTAGATTCCATATGACAATCAACACTATTGGCTGACACGAAGATCTCGTCCTTGGCGAAGCCACCTGATGTTGTATGGTTGCGGGTGTGGTTTTGTCGACAATACCAACTTTTGACGACCTCTGTTGAGATGAGGTTCTTTTGGCTTCCACTATCAACAATAAAATGTAGCGGGGTCCCTTTCACCCACATTTGTGAATGAAAAAGACACTCCCCCTCTTCAGGATCTGTTGGTTCTTCTGGTTGAATTGTTATGGTCGCGACAATGAAAGTGGGGTCTGTGTCAATGATTTGTCCTTTACCAGTATTTTCAGAGTCATATTTTGAATTAGGGTTCGACTCCTTGTCTTTGATCTCAGCCACTAATGATTGTTTTGAGCGACATTCATCGGTGTTGTGGCAGGGGCTTTTTTTGAAATCGCGCCATTTTTCATTGTCCTTCTTTGTCTTCCCATGACCCTTCTATTCCTGTGGCTTGGAATGGTTTTTGGGAGATTGTCTGTTTGGGATGCCTTTGTCATACTTTAGTTGTTGCGGATTTGCAGACCCAAACTCCCTTTTGTTCTGGTGCTTTAATTTCTTCTCGATTTTAACAACATATCGATAAACAACACCGAGTGATGAGATATCCAGAAAATCCATTTCAGTTTGGATGTATCTGTGTAGAGCCCCACGGTATTTTAGAACCAAATGTCATTCAGAGTCTTTGATACCCATCTTGGTGCATAAGGTATGGAAGGTATGGGTGAGCTCCAAAACTTCTTGGCCCCTCTCTTGCCGTAGTGTGGTCCATCTCATTTACTGGTCCTCATAGTTTCCAACAGGATAATACTATTCCTTTATCGCATCCACAAAAAATTCCCAAGTGGGCTCGTCCCCATATATTCCAGACTCCTTTGTGGAACTTTGCTCCCAGTAAGTTTCCCACCATTGTTTGATAGGAGGGAGAGCTTTAAGGATTGTGAAGGTGATCTTTTCTCTGTCAGAAAAATTGTGAACAAAGAAATAACCTTCTAGCAGAGTTAACCATTTTTCTAGGGCTTTTGCATCTATCTGTCCTTCAAATATAAGAATATCAAAATTAAATGGTACCTTGAAAGGCGAGGTTCTTCCAAAGTGGCCACTTGATGAAGATGCGCCTGTTTCTATCAGCAGACATTGAAGGATGTGGGAAAGATTGTCCATCATTTCTTCCCTCTGTCGTGTGAGAGCTTGCTCAAGCAACAAACTGATAAGATCATCTGCTCCATCATTTTTCTTTTCTTTCGCCATTGAGGGTTTCTTGGGTGTGAAAGAGCGATTGTATTCAAGACATACAAGCTTGAGACTCAACTTGCTATACTCGTACCTCATTGGGGATATGCACTGAAAAAGCGATCAGGAACATCCTTCTCTGATACCATTGATCCAGATTATTTTCGGCATGAAATGAGAGCGTAGATATAATAAATAATTGCAAAAAGATATCGCGTATATCCAATAATATAACATAAATATATTAGATATGCAACCATAAACACAGATATACAGTAACTATTAATTAAAGAAATGTACAGAGATTGTAAAAATACATAGTGAAAGACTCGCTAGAATGGTGGCAGCATATCTCTGAGAAGAGATGTGACGGCTACTCACATTTGCAAGAAGATGATTACAATGAGGCTCTGAAGGCCTTTTTACAATAAATAGGAATGCCAAAAAACCTCTTCATCCAAAAACCTAACCCTAGGAGACGAAACACCAAAAGTCGTGTGGGCCCTGTTTGGGTAAGTTGGTGCATCAACTTCACGGGGTCGTAACTTTTTCATACTATCTCCGTTTTAGGCGTATGATAGCCCGTTGGAAAGGTATCATCGAGGAGATTCATTCTTGGGACTCAATAATACCTTTGGCTATCATTGAGTTGAATCGATTCCAAAAAACCTTCATTTAGGCCCTCAAAATGGCCCCGAAAGTTAAAACTTGCTAAAAATAGTAAATTGTCAAAATTGCAAAAAGACTGTTTTGAGCCAGTTGGAAAAGGTGGGTGGCCATCGATATCCACCTGGATCAATCCTCCCTCCTTAGGAAGAAATGGTCTCCATTTCATTGAGTTCCCGAGGGAGAGGGAAAACAATTGTTGAATCTACATCTTGGTGAGCTGTTTGTCTTGCTGGAGACGTCGCACTGCTTAGTTTGTAGAAGTCGGTGACAAACCTATTGAGGTTGAGCCTATTAAACAAGTCGAGATACATGAGAGGAAGGTGTGTATAATGAATCTTTGCATTTTTTGCAGCCTTGTCGACCTGCTTTTTTTGGATAGAAGGTGCTTGGGGCGAGGCTGTAGTGGTTGCAATGTCCTTCTGTTCTCCTTATGAACAGATTGTGAAGAAGCTAAATTTTGCAGTATGAGATACTACCTTGCGACACTTTTTAGGTGGAACAGTAGTCGGAAGTACCTCTGGTATTTTGTAGAGATGACCCCCAGAGAAACAATGACACTATGGGGTCGAGACTCGTAAACAACATGGTGCTTCCACATATATGGTTGGACCAAGAGAAAATCATAGATATCTAGTGGGGAAACATCACATAATACCTCATCCTTGAAGGGATGGATGCCGTATGACAATCGACACTATTGGCTGACACGAAGATCTCATCCTTGGCGAAGCCACCCAATGTTGTATGGTTGTGGGTGTGGTGTTGTCGACAATCCCAACTGTTTGACGACATCTTTTGAGTTGTGGTTCTTCTCGCTTCTGCTATCAAAAATAAAATGCAGTGGGGTCCCCTTCACCCACATCTGTGAATGAAAAATGCACTCCCCCTCTTCAGGATCTGTTGGTTCTTCTGGTTGAATTGTTGCAGTCACGACAATATTAGTGGGGTATGCATCAATGATCTGTCCTTTACCAGTATTTTCAGAATCAGATTCTGAATTAGGTTTTGACTCCTTGTCTTTGATCTCGACCACCAATGATTGTTTTGAGCGACATTCATCAGTGTTGTTCCAGGGGATTTTATGGAAATCGCACAATTTTTCGGTGTCCTTCTTTGTCTTCCCATGACCCTTCTTTTCCTGTGGCTTGGATTGGTTTTCGGTAGACCGTCTGTTAGGGTTGTCTTTGTCATAATTTATTTGTTGCAGATTTGTAGACTCGAACTCCCATTTGTTCTAGTGCTTAAATTTCTTCTCGATTTTAAAAGCATATCAATAAGCAATACCAAGTGATGAGATATCCAGAAAATCCATTTCAGTTTGGATGTATCTGTGTAGAGCCCCACGGTATTTCAGAACCAAATGTCATTCAAAGTCTTTGATACCCAACTTGGTGTGCAAGGTATGGAAGGTATTGGTGAACCCCGGAACTGCTTGGCCTCTCTCTTGCCGCAGTGTGGTCCATCTCATGTATTGGTCCTCATAGTTTCCAATAGGATAATACTATTCCTTTACCGCATCCACAAAAAAATCCTAAGTGGGCTCGACCCCATATATTATAGAATCCTCTATGGAACTTTGCTCCTAGTAAGTTTCTGACCGATGTTTAACATGAGGGAGAGTTTTAAGAAGTGAGAAGGCGATCTTTTATCTGTCGAAAAAATTGTGAACAGAAAAATAACCTTCTAGCAGAGTTAACCATTTTTCTAGGTCTTCTGCATCTATTTGTCCTTCAAATATAGGAATATCAAAATTAGATTGTACCTTGAAAGGAAAGGTGCTTCCAAAGTGGCCGTTTGATGAAGATGCGCCTGTTGCTATCGGCAAACATTGAAGGATGTGGAATAAATTCTTCATCATTTCGTCCCTCTCTCACGTGAGAGCTTGGTCAAGCAACAGACTGATAGGATCATCTGCTCCGTCATTTTTATTTTCTTTTTCCATTGAGTGTTTCTTGGGTGTGCGAGAGCGACTGCCTTCAAGAGAGATAAGATCGAGACCCAAATTGATATACTCGTACCTCGTCGGGGACATGCACTGAAAAAACGATCAAGAACAACCTGCTATGATACCACTTATTCGGATTATTTTCGGCATGAAATGAGAGCTGAGATATAATAAATAATTGGATAGAGATATCACGTATATCCAATAATATAACATAAATATATCAGATATGCAACCATAAACACAGAGATACAGTAATACATGATTTCTATTAATGAAAGAAATGTATAGAGAGTGTAAAAATACAGAGTGAAAGACTCGCTAGAATGGTGACAACTTATCTCTGAGCGACATTCTTCAGTGTTGTGGCAGGGGCTTTTGTGGAAATCGCACCATTTTCCGGTGTACTTCTTTATCTTCCCGTGACCCTTCTTTTCCTATGGCTTGGATTGGTTTTCGGGAGACTATCTGTTAGGGATGTCTTTGTCATACTTTGGTTGTTGCGGATTTGTAGATCCAAACTCCCTTTTATTCTGGTGCTTTAATTTCCACTTGATTTTAACAACATATCGATAAGTAGCACCGAGTGATGAGATATCTCTAAATTCCATTTCAGTTTGGATGTATTTGTGTAGAGCCCCACGGTATTTCAGAACCAAATGTCGTTCAGAGTCTTTGATACCCAGCTTCGTGCGCAAGGTATGGAAGGTATTGGTGAACTCCGGAACTGCTTGACCCATTTATTTCCACAGTGTGGTCCATCTCATGTATTGGTCCTCATAGTTTCCAACAGAATAATATTGTTCCTTTACCGCATCCACAAAAATCCCAAGTGGGCTCGACCCCATATATTCTAGACTCCTCTGTGGAACTTTGATCCCAGTAAGTTTCCCACCATTGTTTGACATGAGAGAGAGCTTTAGGAAGTGCGAAGGTGATATTTTCTCTGTCGAAAAATTTGTGAACAGAGAAATAACCTTCTAATAGAGTTAACAATTTTTCTAGGGCTTCTGCATCTATCTGTCCTTCAAATACAGGAATATCAAAATTAACTTGTACCTTGAAAGGCGAGGTGCTTCCAAAGTGGCCACTTGATGAAGATGCACCTATTACTATTGAAAGGCGTTGAAGGATGTGGGAAAAATTCTGCATCATTTCGTCCCTCTGTCACGTGAGAGCTTGCTCAAGCAACAGACTGATAGGATCATCTGCTCCGTCATTTTTATTTTCTTCTGCAATTGAGGGTTTCTTGGGTGTGCGAGAGAGATTGTCTTCTAGAGAGACAAGCTCATGACCCAAATTTCTATAATCGTACCTCGTCGGGGACATGCACTGAAAAAATAATCAAGAATAGCCTGCTCTGATACCACTGATACAGATTATTTTCGGCACGAAATGAGAGCGGAGATATAATAAATAATTGAACAGAGATATCCCGTATATCCAATAATATAACATAAATATATCAAAGATGCAACCATAAACATAGAGATATAGTAATACACGATTTCTATTAATGAAATAAATGTACAGAGACTGTAAAAATACAGAGTGAAAGACTCGCTATAATGGTGGCAGCTTATCTCTGAGAAGAGATGTGACAGCTACTCGCATTCGCTAGAAGATGATTAAAATGAGTCTCTGAAGGAATTTTTACAATAAACAGGAATGCCAAAACCCCTTGACATCCAAAAACCTAAATCTAGGAGACGAAGCACCAAAAGTCATGTGGGCCCAGTTTGGGTAAGTTGGTGCATCAACTTCTCAGGGTCGTAACTTTTGCATACGATATCTGTTTTAGGTGTATGATAGCCCATTGGAAATGTATCATCGACGAGATTCATTTTGGGGAATCAATCATTCATTTGACAAACAATGAGTTGGGTCGATCTCGAAAAACCCTTATTTAGGCCCTCAAAATGGCCCCAGAAGATAAAACTTGGTAAAAATAGTAAATTGCCAAAATTGCCAGAAAGTTATTTTGAGCTAGTTGGAAATGGTGGGTGGCCACTGATATCCACTTGGAGAAATCCTCCCTCCTTAGGAAGAAATGGTCTCCATTGCGTTGAGTTCCTGGGGGAGAGGGAAAAACATTTGTTGAATCTGCATCTTGGTGAGCTGCTTGTCTTACTGGAGACATCGCGCTGCTTAGTTTGTGGAAGTCTATCACGAACCTGTTGAGGTTGAGGTTGTTAAACAAGTCATGATACATGAGAAGATAGTATGAAGAAGAAATATTTTCATTTTGCTGCAGCCTTGTCGATGTGCTTCTGTTGGATAGAAGGTTCTTGGGGTGAGGCTATAGTGGTTGCAGTGTCTTTCTATTCTCCTTTTGAACAGATTGTGAAGAAGCTAAATTTTGTAGTATGAGATACTACCTTGCGATACTTTTTAGGTGGAACAGTAGTTGGAAGTACCTATGGTATTTTGTAGAGATGACCCCCCAAAGAAACAATGAAACTGCGGTGTCGAGACTAATAAACAACATGGATTTTCCACATATATGGTTGGCCCAAGAGAACATCACAGACATCCAGTGGGGAAACATCACACAATACCTCATCTATGAAGGGATGGATGCCGTATGACAATTGACAATGTTGGCTGACATCTGTCCCCTTCACCCACATCTGTGAATGAAAAAGGTGCACCCCCTCTTTAGAATCTGTTGGTTCTTTTGGTTGAATTGCTGTGATAGCAACAATAGCAGTGGTGTCTGCGTCAATGATCTGTCCTTTACTAGTATTTTCATTATCAGATTCTGAATCAGGGTTCGACTCCTTGTCTTTGATCTCAACCACCAATGATTTTTTTGAGCGACACTCATCGGTGTTGTGCCAGTGGATTTTATAGAAATCACACCATTTTTCGGTGTCCTTCTTTGTCTTCCGGTGACCCTTCTTTTCCTGTGGCTTGGACTTGTTTTCGGGAGACTGTTTGTTAGGGATGTCTTTGTCATACTTTGGTTATTGCGGATTTGCAAACCCAAAATCTTGTTTGTTATGGTGCTTAAATTTCTGCTCGATTTTAATAGCATATCGATAAGCAACACTAAGTGATGAGATATCCAGAAAATCCATTTTAGTTTGGATGTATCTGTGTAGAGCCCCATGGTATTTCAGAACCGAATGTTGTTCAGAGTCTTTGATACCCAGCTTTGTGCGTAAGGTATGGAAGGTATGGGTGAGCTCCAGAATTGCTTTCCCCCTCTCTTGCCGCAGTGTGGTCCATCTCATGTACTGGTCCTCATAATTTCCAACAGGATAATATTGTTCCTTTACCGCATCCACAAAAAAATACCAAGTGGGATCGACCCCATATATTCCAGACTCCTTTGTGGAATTTTATCCCAGTAAGTTTCCCACCAATGTTTGACATGAGGGACAACTTTAAGGAGTGCGAAGGTAATCTTTTCTCTGTCAGAAAAATTGTGAACAGAGAAATAACCTTCTAGCAGAGTTAACCATTTTTCTAGGACTTTTGCATCTATATGTCCTTCAAATATAGGAATATCAATATTAACTTGTACCTTGAAAGGTGAGGTGCTTCCAAAGTGTTCGCTTGATGAATATGTGCATGTTGCTATTGACAGGTGTTGAAGGATGTGGGAAAAATTCTCCATCATTTCATCCCTCTGTTGTGTGAGAGCTTGCTCAAGCAATAGACTGATATGATCGTCTGCTCCATCGTTTTTCTTTTCTTCTACCATTGAGGGTTTCTTGGGTGTGCGAGAGAAATTGTATTCAAGAGAGACAATATCGAGACCCAAATTTCTATACGTGTACCTTGTCGGGGACATGCACTGAAAAAACGATCAAGAACAACCTGCTTTGATACCACTGATCCAGGATTATTTTCGACACGAAATGAGAGCGGAGATATAATAAATAATTGCACAGAGATATCGCATATATCCAATAATATAACATAAATATATTAGAGATGCAACCATAAACATAAATATATAATAATACACGATTTCTATTAATGAAATAAATGTACAAAGACTATAAAAATATAGAGTGAAAGACTCGCTAGAATGGTGGTAGCTTATCTCTGAGAAGAAATGTGACGACTACTTGCATTCTCAAGAAGATGATTACAATGAGGCTCTGAAGGCCTTTTTAAAATAAACAGGAATTCCAAAATCCCTCAACATCCAAAAACCTAACCCTAGGATATGAAGCGCCAAAAGTCATGTGGGCCCCGTTTGGGTAAGTTGGTGCATCTACTTCCTGGGGTCATAACTTTTGCATACGATCTCCGTTTTAGTTGTATGATAGTCCATTGGAAAGGTGACATTGAAGAGATTCATTTTGGGAGCTCAATCATGTCTTTGTCTATCATTGAGTTGGGCCAATCCCAAAAATCCTTCATTGAGGCCCTCAAAATGGCCCCAGAAGTTAAAACTTGCTAAAAATAGTAAATCGCCAAAATTGCCAGAAAACTATTTTGAGCCAGTTGGAAAAGGTGGGTGACCACCGATATCCACCTGGATCAATCATCTCTATTTAGAAAGCAATGGTATCCATTGCATTGAGTTCCCGGGGAAGAGGGAAAAACATTTGTTGAATTTTCATCTTGGTGATCTTCTTGTCTTGCTGGAGACGTCACACTGCTAAGTTTGTGAAGGTTTGTCACGAACCTGTTGAGGTTGAGGCTATTCAACATGTCGAGATACATGAGAGGAAAATGTGCAAAAGGAATCTTTGCGTTTTGCTGTAGCCTTGTTGACTTGCTTCTGTTGGATAGAAGGTGCTTGGGGCGAGGCCGTAGTGGTTGCAATGCCCTTCTGTTCTCCTTCTGAACAGATTGTGAAGAAGTTAAATTTTGCAGTATGAGATACTACCTTGCGGCACTTTTTAGGTGGAACGGTAGTTGGAAGTACCTTTGGTATTCTATAGAGATAACCCCCAGAGAAACAATGCCATTGTGGGGCTGAGACTCATAAACAATATGGTGGTTCCACATATATGGTTGGCCCAAGAAAACATCACAAACATCCAGTGGGGCAACATCAAATAATACCTCATCCTTGAATGACTGGATGCCATATGACAATCAACACTATTGGCTAACACGAAGATCTCATCCTTGGAAAATCCACCCAATGTTGTATGGTTGCGGGTGTGGTGTTGTCGACAATCCCAATTGTTTGACGACCTCTGTTGAGATGAGGTTATTCTGGCTTCCACTATCAACAGTAAAATGCAGCGGGGTCCCATTCATCCACATCTGTGAATGAAAAAAGTGCTCCCCCTCTCCAGGATCTGTTGGTTCTTCTGGTTGAATTGCCGCGGTCGCGACAATAGTAGTGGGGTCTACGTCAATGATCTCTCCTTTACCAGTATTTTCAGAATCAGATTCAGAATCAGGGTTCGACTCCTTGTCTTTGATCTCGTCCACCAATGATTGTTTTGAACAACATTCATCGGTGTTGTGGCAGGGGCTTTTGTGGAAATCACACCATTTTTTGGTGTCCTTCTTTGTCTTCCCGTGACCCTTATTTTCCTGTGGCTTGGACTGAATTTTGGGAGACTGTCTCTTAGGGATGTCTTTGTCATACTTTGGTTGTTGTGGATTTGCAGACCCAAACTCCCATTTGTTCCGGTGCTTAAATTTCTTCTCGATTTTAAGAACATATCAATAAGCAACATCGATTGATGAGATATCCAAAAAATCCATTTTAGTTTGGATGTATATGTGTAGAGCCCCACAGTATTTCAGAACCAAATGTCATTCAGAGTCTTTGATACCCAGCTTGGTGCACAAGGTATGGAAGGTATTGGTGAACTCTAGAACTGCTTGGCCCCTCTCATGCCACAGTGTGGTCCATCTCATGTACTGGTCCTCATAGTTTCTAATAGGATAATACTGTTCCTTTACCGCATCCACAAAAAAATACCAAGTGGGCGTGAACCCATATATTCCAGACTCCTATATGGAATTTTCTCCTAGTAAGTTTCCCACCAATGTTTGACACGAGGGAGAGCTTTACGGAGTGCGAAGGTGATCTTTTCTCTGTCGGAAAAATTGTGAACAGAGAAATAACCTTCTATCAGAGTTAACCATTTTTCTAGGGCTTCTACATCTATCTGTTCTTCAAATACAGTAATATCAAAATTAATTTGTACCTTGAAAGGTGAGGTGCTTCCAAAATTTTTGCTTCATGAAGATGCGTCTATTGCTATTGGCAGGCATTGAAGTATGTGGGAAAAATTCTCCATCATTTCATCTGTCTGTTGCGTAAGAGCTTGCTCAAGCAATTGATTGATAGGATAGTCTTCTTCGTCATTTTTATTATCTTCCACCATTGAGGGTTTCTTGTGTGTGTGAGAGAGATATTCTTCAAGAGAGACAAGATCGAGACCCAAATTTCTATACTCGTACCTTGTCGAGGACATGCATTGAAAAAACGATCAAGAACAACCTGCTCTGATACCACTGATCCAGATTGTTTTCGGCACAAAAATAAAGCGGAGATATAATAAATAATTGCACGGAGATATCATGTATATCCAATAATATAACATAAATATATCAGAGATGCATCCATAAACACATAGATACAATAATACACGATTTCTATTAATGAAATAAATGTATAGAGACTATAAAAATACAGATTGAAAGACTTGCTAGAATGGTGGCAGTTTATCTTTGAGAAGAGATGTGATGGCTACTTGCATTCGCAAAAAGATGATTAGAATAAGGCTATGAAAGAATTTTTACAATAAACAGGAATGCCAAAAAACCTCGACATCCAAAAACCTAACCGTAGGAGACGAAGCGCCAAAAGTCATGTGGGCCCCGTTTGGGTAAGTTGGTGCATCGACTTCCTGGGGTAGTAACTTTTGCATACAATCTCTGTTTTAGGTGTATGATAGCCCGTTGGAAAGGTATCATTGAGGAAATTCATTTTGGGGCTTCAATCATACCTTCGGATATCATTGAGTTGGGTCGATCCCGAAAAACCTTCATTTAGGCCCTCAAAATGGAAGTTAAAACCTAGTAAAAATAGTAAATTGCCAAAATTGTCAGAAAACTGTTTTGAGCCAACTAGAAAAGGTGGGTGGCCAATGATATCCACCTGAATCAATCCTCCCTCCTTAGGAAGCAATGGTATCCATTTCATTGATTTCCCGAGGAAGAGGGAAAAACATTTGTTGAATCTGCATCTTAGTGAGATGCTTGTCTTGTTGGAGATGTCGCGTTGCTCAGTTTGTGGAAGTCTGTCATGAATCTATTGAGGTTGTTCAAAAATTTGAGATACATGAGAGGATGGTGTGCAAAAGGAATCTTTGCATTTTTCTGCAGCCTTGTCGACCTGATTTTGTTGGATAGAATGTGCTTGGGGCGAGGCTGTAGTGGTTGTAGTGTCCTTCTGTTCTCCTTATGAGTATATTGTGAAGAAGCTAAATTTTGTAGTATGAGATACCGACTTGCAACACTTTTTAGGTGGAACAATAGTCAGAACTACCTTTGGTATTCTGTAGAGATGACCCCCCAGAGAAACAATGACATTGCAGGGTCGAGACTCATAAACAACATGGTGCTTCCACATATAGGGTTGTCCCATGAGAACATCACAGACATCCAGTGGGGCAACATCACATGATACCTCATCCTTGAAGGGATGGATATCATATGAGAATCGACACTTTTGGCTGACATGAAGATGTCTTCCTTGGTGAAGCCACCCGATGTTGTATGGTTGTGGGTGTGGTGTTGTCGACAATCCCAAATGTTTGACGACCTCTGTTGAGATGAGGTTCTTCTGGCTTCCACTATCAACAATAAAATGCAGCGGGGTCCCCTTCATCCACATCTGTGAACGAAAAAGACACTCCCCATCTTCAGGATCTGTTGGTTCTTCTGGTTGAATTTCTATGGTCATGACAATAGCAGTGGGGTCTGCGTCAATGATCTGTCCTTTACCATTATTTTCATAATTAGATTCAGAATCAGGGTTCAACTCCTTGTGTTTGATCTAGGCCACCAATGATTGTTTTGAGCGACATTCATCGGTGTTGTGCCAAGGGATTTTATGGAAATCACACCATTTTTAGGTGTCCTTCTTTTTCTTCCCGTGACCCTTCTTCTCATGTGGCTTGGACTAGTTTTCGAAAGACTATCTGTTAGGGATGTCTCTGTCATACTTTGGATGTTGTGGATTTGAAGACCCAAACTCCTGTTTGTTCTGGTGCTTAAATTTTTTCTCAAATTTAACAACATATCAATCAGGAGCACTGAGTGATGAGATATATAGAAAATCCATTTCAGTTTGGATGTATCTGTGTAGAGCCACGTGGTATTTCAAAACCAAATGTCGTTCAAAGTCTTTGATACCCATCTTGGTGCGCAAGGTATGGAAGGTATTGGTGAACTCCGTAACTGCTTTGCCCGTCTCTTGCCGTAGAGTGGTCCAACTCATGTACTGGTCCTCATAGTTTCGAATAGGATAATATTGTTCCTTTACCGCATCCACAAAAAAATCCCAAGTGGGCTTGGCCCCATATATTCCAGACTCCTCTGTGGAACTTTTCTCCCAGTAAGTTTCCCACCAATGTTTTATATGAGGGATATCTTTAAGGAGTGCGAAGGTGATCTTTTCTCTGTCGGAAAAATTGTGAACAGAGAAATAACCTTCTAGGATCTGAAGGCCTTTTTACAATAAACAGGAATGCCAAAAACCATCGATATCAAAAAACCTAACTCTAGGAGACGAAGTGCCAAAAGTCATGTGGGCCTCGTTTGGGTAAGTTGGTGCATCAAGTTCCCAGGGTCGTAACGTTTGCATACGATCTCTATTTTAGGTGTATGATAGAGCGTTGGAAAGGTATCGTCGAGGAGATTCATTTTGGGGCCTCAATCATTCCTTCAACTATCATTGAGTTGGGTCAATACTGAAAAAACTTCATTGAGGCCTTCAAAATGGCCCCGGAAGTTAAAACCTGCTAAAAATAGTAAATTGCCAAAATTGCTAGAAAACTATTTTGAGCCAGTTGGAAAAGGTGGGTGGCCACTGATATCCACCTGGATCAATCCTCCCTCCTTAGGAAGCAATGGTCTCCATTGCGTCGAGTTCCCGGGGGAGAGGGAAGAGCATTTGTTGAATCTGCATCTTGGTGAGCTGTGTGTCTTGCTAGAGACGTCGGACTGCTCAGTTTGTGGATGTCTATCATGAACCTGTTGAGGTTGAGGCTATTTAACAAGTCATGATACATGAGAGGATGGTGTCCAGAAGGAATATTTTTGTTTTTCTACAGCCTTGTCGACCTGCTTTTGTTGGATAGAAGGTGCTTGGGGCGAGACTATAGTGGTTGCAATGTCCTTCTGTTCTCCTTATGAATAGATTGTGAAGAAGCTAAATTTTGTAGTATGAGATACTAAATTTCCGCACATTTTAGGTGGAACAGTAGTCAGAAGTACCTCTGGTATTCTATAGAGATGACCCCCCAGAGAAACAATGACACTGCGGGGTCGAGACTCATAAACAACATGGTGCTTCCACATATATGGTTGGCCTAAGAGAACATCACAGACATCCAGTGGGGCAACATCACATAATACCTCATCCTTGAAGGGCTAGATGCAATATGACAATCGACACTGTTGACTGATACAAAGATATTTTCCTTGGCAAAGACACCCAATGTTGTATGGTTGCGGGTGTGGTGTTGTCGACAATCCCAACTATTTGACAACCTCTGTTGAGAAGAGGTTTTTCTGGCTTCCACTATCAACAATAAAATGTAGTGGGGTCCCCTTCACCCACATCTGTGAATGAAAAAGGTGCTCCCCATCTTCAGGATTTGTTTTTTCTTCTAGTTGAATTACTGTGGTCGCGACAATAACAGTGGGGTCTGCGTCAATGATCTGTCCTTTACCATTATTTTCAGAATCAGATTCTGAATTAGGGTTCGGCTCCTTGTCTTTGATCTTGGCCACGAATGATTTTTTTGAGCGACATTCATCGGTGTTGTGCCAGGGGATTTTATGGAAATCATACCATTTTTCGGTGTCCTTCTTTGTCTTCCCGTGACCCTTATTTTCTATGGCTTGGACTAGTTTTCGGGAGACTGTCTGTTAGGGATGTCTTTGTCATACTTTGGTTGTTGCGAATTTGTAGACCCAAACTCCTGTTTGTTTTGGTTCTTAAATTTCTGCTCGATTTTAATAGCATATCGATAAGCAGCACCGAGTGATGAGATATCCAGAAAAACCATTTCAGTTTGGATGTATTTGTGTAGAGCCCCATGGTATTTCAGAACCAAATGTCGTTTAGAGTCTTTGATACCCACTTGGTGCACAAGGTATGGAAGATATTGGTGAACTCCGGAACTGCTTAGCCCCTTCTTTCCGCAGTGTGGTCCATCTCATGTATTGGTCCTCATAGTTTCCAACATGATAATACTATTCCTTTACCGCATCCACAAAAACATCTCGAGTGGTCTTGGCCCCATATATTCTAGACTCCTCTGTGGAACTTTTCTCCCAGTAAGTTTTCCACCAATGTTTTACATGAGGGAGAGATTTAGGGAGTGTGAAGGTGATCTTTTCTTTGTCAGAATAATTGTGAACAGAGAAATAATCTTCTAGCAGAGTTAACCATTTTTCTAGGGCTTCTGCATCTATCTGTCCTTCAAATACAAGAATATCAAAATTAACTTGTACCTTGAAAGGTGAGGTGCTTCCAAAGTGGCCTCTTGATGAAGATGCACCTGTTTCGATCAGTAGGCATTGAAGGATGTGGGAAAAATTCTCCATTATTTCGTCCCTCTGTCGCGTGAGAGCTTGCTCAAGCAACAAACTGATAAGATTGTCTACTCTGTCGTTTTTCTTTTCTTCCGCCATTGAGGGTTTCTTGGGTGTTTGAGAGCGATTGTCTTCAATAGAGACAAGCTCGAGACCCAATTGTCTATACTCGTACCTCGTCTGGGACATGCACTGAAAAAATGATCAAGAACAGCCTGCTCTGATACCACTGATCCAGATTAATTTCGGCACGAAATGAGAGCGGAGATATAATAAATAATTGCATAGAGATATCATGTATATCCAATAATATAACTGAAATATATCAGAGATGCAACCGTAAACACATAGATACAGTAATACACAATTTCTATTAATGAGAGAAATGTACAGAGACTGTAAAAATACAGAGTGAAAGACTCGCTAGAATGGTGGCAGCTTATCTCTGAGAAGAGATGTGACGGCTACTCGCAT
>JZKD02S1633961.1:686374-718121 GCA_000966675.3 Picea glauca | reverse complement strand
AATGTCTCCTTGGTATATATAGGAGACTAGGAGGTATAATTACAACTAATGGACTAAAACTGACATAAATAAAATAACATTACTAATATAATATGCCCCAATTAAGGGGTAATGATCCAATATTAGGGCTCAACATTACTTGTTCTTCTCCTTCTTCTCTTGAAAGAGTAAAGAGAAAATTAATGAAGTTTGTTTGGTGGGAGGTTCCACCCTGATCCCAAAGGTGCAGGAACTCCTCCAAGATCCAACAATTCTTCAATGGAAAGTAACTCTAGGAAAGTATAAATCCTTGTGAAGTTGTTGCATATGGTGCTCCAATCCAGGGGGCAACCTTGAGCGGTGAAAGAATCCACTTAGTCCTTATGGATGTTACATCTTTGAGTCTTGGAGTTTCAATTAATGAGGGAATTATGGTTTTAATCGTTCCCAAAAATGTATGGAATGGGTGTTGTTTGGTTTAGTGTGTGAACTCTTACGATGGGTTTGGTATAAAGTTTTTTTATTTGGTCTATTAGTGGGATATTTTTAATTTTATATGAAAAATATCAAAGTAATGATGATGTTCAAATAAAAAAATTTAAATTTTTTTTAGTAAGAGAATTTATTCAAGTTATATAATTTTTACAAATGAGTAAATATCAAAGTAAATAAATTATTGGTTTGGAGTAAGATCTAATTTTTTTTTTATGATAGGGACCTAACCTCCCTAACCCCTCACGTAGGTATAATAATATATTTTCCATGTAATAAAGGAAAATATTAATAAGGCCTAGTAATAAGGAAGAACAAGTCAAATGTAAGAAGACCTAATATAAGGTTTCGCTTCTAGAATATCTTCCTCTAAATTGTTCTTTTGATATATAGATTCAGTATAAATAGGAGTCGAGGGAAAGATAAGTTTTTTATTGAGAATGATTGTAATAGAGAGTTGCTATGTTGGAGGTTTCCCCCTCGAAGAGGCAAGTGAACATTGTTTCCTATTAATAAAGGTATTATTTTGGTGTTGTGGTTTTCATCTATTGTGTTGTTCCGCTATTATTCTCTACAATATTTCCATTTTCAGATATCATAATAGATCTGGTACCTTACAAGTGGTATCAGAGCAATTTCCTTGGCAAAAAATGTGGGTTATTTTTTTCAGAGTAGAGACATATTCTGACGTCTTAAAGTTATAGAGATAGGTCGTTTAGCGCATAAATCCATGGTCAGGGAAGCATACACATAGGAACTACAAGTGGTACTTAAGAGCACATTGTTGGTCACCCTTCTAACCCATGTTGGTACCCCTTCAAGTGGTAGCGCATCATACTGCACCTGTATACGTATCAACCTAGATATCCCGAATCCCTCTATAGATAAACTGATCGGCCTCCTAACTGCTATAGTGCCACCGAGAACATCACTCAGGAATATACTCTCTAGTACCTAGGTAGTCAAGTAGTACGACTAAGGGCATGGTCTAGCCTCTTTAGTTGGTGCCCTGAGATATTGGGTCAAGTACTACTGTTGGACCCCACACGTATATCAGAGAGTTGTAACACAGGGCAAACCCTTGTCTGGAGAAACTTTGAATACCCTAACCCTTGGTATGGAAATAGAAACACAGAAGACAAGATCTATTTCCATGTAACTTTACCTCCTACATTCTGGTTGCAAAATTACTACACATTTTTTCTTGTTAAGAATTTGGGCCTTTCAACACTGTAGTATTCTTCAGATTGGAGTATAAATCCACAGTCTAGATCATGCTGGAACCATTATTTGATGCCTATCCCATTGGATTCCTCTCTTTAGCTTGATCACAATTATACCTATCATTTTTTCAACAATTTTTTTCCCCATGAACATGAACCCCTTCCGCCCCCCTTATTTGGGACTTACCCTATTGGATTCCCCTCATCTCCCTGATCGACGTGATACCCTTCACCCATAAACTATTTTTTGTGTGGTCCCATCTATCCCTTTTCGTTTCCCCCCTTCATCTTGGCCCACACTTGTAGCCAATACCTTGAAGCCCACCTAAATTCATTGTCCTCTACTTTCGTAGAGACCCAACATGAAGTGCGACAACTCAATGCCAATATTGCCACCATCAATAAAAACATGCATTCCACCATAGACGCAAAAATGGAAACCCTGAAACATGACCTATCTACCCAGATTGCATCCTTCATTGGCCATATCTTCACTAAGTTGAATATAATTGGAGACCCTACCCCGAAGGTGAAATTTCCTCCAATTCCCAGACTTTCCAGCCCCATCACTTTCAACATGACCTAATCCTTTCACGCATGAATGTGAACAAATTTTATGGCTTGGATCCCACCGGATGGGTAACTCAAATGGACCATTATTTATCTTTGTATGACATTACACATGAGTTGGACAAACTTCGGTATGGTGATCTCCATCTAGATCAAGAACGTTGGCAATGGCGACAATGGAGAAAAAATTCCCACCAAGGGTATGTGGCTTGGACATAATTTTTTGCAGAGATTTATGAACGCTTTGACATTGACACCAACCATTTAGGTCATTTGACAAATTTGAAATAATTTGGCACAGTGGAATACTTTATAGCTACTTTCCGCAAGTAGGGAATGTCTGATGTTTTTTTCCAAGAATGCTTTATCAATGGCCTCAAGGATGATATATGTTCCCATGTCCTCATGGCTCTCCCCTAGAGTTGGGTGGAAGCTACTAAAATATATAAGGAATCACAATAGGTTGTCTCTTCTCAAACCATAAAACCCTCATTTAATTCTCGCCCTAAACCAATCACTCCCACTCCTCCTTCCACTCCACTAAAGATCCAAAAATTAACCTGGGAAGAAATGGTTGAACGCTAAATCAAGGACCTTTGTTATAATTGTGATGACAAATATTTTACTGGGAATAATTGTAAGGAACAAAATATTTTTATGGCCATCTATGAAGATGTTTCTGAAGAAGAGGTCGAGGATCCCCCTGTGGCCGAATTACCTAAACACATTGACCCGACTCCACCCTCAGAACCCCTAGAAGTTGAACTGGTCATTTCCCTGAATTCTCTCACTAGATTCTCTACTCCCCAAACCCTCAAGCTCATTTGTTACATTAAGCATCAGAAGTTCATCATCCTCGTTGATAGTGGAAGAACTCATGATTTTATTCATTGTTGCATTTCCCAAGAAACTAATTGTTATATCTAAGAAATCAACAAATTTCAAATCATGATTACCAATGGTGGGTCCATGAAATGTGGGGGGTGTTGTGAAAATGTGCATCTCCAAATTGGTCAGTACCACATGAAATATCATATGTTTTCTATCAACATAGGTGGTTGTGAAATTGTGTTGGGTTTCAAATGGTTAAGGACTCCGGGCACCGTTATCATGGATTTTAAGGAATTAACCATGAAATTCAACCAAGAGGGCCAACAGTATAAATTCCAAGGAATCACAGCAGGTTCCCCCGAGATCATCAATTCCCATCACATGGAGAATTTCCTCAAAAAAGGTCATTCTAGCATTATTTCACAACTCCATTCCATTCAAGCCACTTAGACACCCTCTATGCCTCCTAACCTCCAATCCATCCTCTCCAAACATCAAGTTGTTTTTTACACTCCCCAGGGACTTCCTCCTTCCCGTGGTGTTCATTATCATTCCATTCCCCTTGTACCCAGTATCTGTCCTCCCAATGTTCATCCCTATCGTCATCTATTTTCTCAAAAAAATGAAATTAAGAATTTTTTTTAAGAATTACTCACCGTAGGCGTTATTCGTCCTAGTACTAGACCCTATTCTTCTCATATGGTCATGGTACTTAAGAAAGAAGGATCTTTGCACATGTGTCCTGACTTTCATGCCCTTGTCAAACTCATCATCAAAGAAAAATTTCCCATTCTTGTCATTGATGATCTCTTTGATGAATTAAGTGGTGCCCAGTTCTTTACTAAACTTGATCTTCATTCTGGATACCACCAGATATGTATGAAAAGAGGCTAAAATTACTAAGACCACATTTCGAGCACATGAGGGCCACTATGAGTTCTTGTCCATGCCCTTTGTCTTGTGTAATTCTCCCTCTACTTTCCAAAGCCGCATGAATCATGTCTTCCATCATTTTCTTCGTCTTTTTGTCTTAGTTTTCTTCGATGATATTCTCATCTATATTAAAACCTAGAAAACCCATATTGCTCATGTGGATAGAGTTCTTCATCTACTTTCTCAGCACCAACATTTCCTCAAACAATCTAAATGTCCTTTTGGATCCTCAGAAGTCGAGTACTTGGGTCATATTGTTGGCAAGGCAGGTGTCAGGGTGGATCCTAAGAAGATTGAATCTATGCAGGATTGGCCTTGCCCTAAGACTCTCAAAAGCTTGCGTGGTTTTATGGGTTTAACATGTTATTATCGCAAGTTTGTTAAGAATTATGGAAATATTATGGTGCCTCTCACTGCTCTCCTTAAAAATAATTCTTTCAGTTGGAATCCAACAACTGATCATTCCTTTCAAGCTTTGAAGGTGGCTATGTGCACCACTCTTTTCTTGGCCCTTCCTAACTTCACAAAGACCTTTATCCTGGAATGTGATGCTTTTGGGAGAGGAATTGGAGAAGTCCTTATGCAATATGGCCAACCTTTGGCCTTTACCAACAAACAACTATCAGAGCGACATTTGGGCCAATCAATCTATGAAAATGAAATGTTGGTTATTCTGCATGCAGTGGATCTCTGACACTCTTATCTATTAGGAAAATGCTTCCAAATTAAGATAACCATCAGAGCCTCAAGTATTTTCTGGAGCAACAAAAATGGGTGACTAAGCTCTTTGGATATGATTATGAGATCATTTACAAGAAAGGAAAATACAATGTTGTTGTTTACATTCTTTAAAGAAAATATGAAGATGAAGGATCCATTTTTTCCCTCTCCTTCATTGTACCATATTTGATTCAAGATGTTCGCCAGGAATGGATTCAACATCCCAAAATTTCGAGTCTGATCCAACGATTGCAAGACAATTATCTATTTTCCCTAGGGTACTCTTGGCACAATGATGAGCTTTTCTACGAAGGTCGTCTTTATTGAAGTAAACAATCACAACTTAAATCCACGGTGCTTTCTAAGCTTCATGCTACACCCACATTTGGGCACTCAGGGTTTACCAAAACCTATGACAGGTTCAAATGTTCTTTTTTTTGGGATGGTATGAAACAAGATGTTTTCACTTTTGTGGCGGAATGTAATTTATGTCAATGCAACAAGGGAGAAAAATTTAAAACCCCTGGCACACTACAACCACTTCAGATACGATCGGCTATTTGGAGATATATCTCTATGGATTTCATTGTTGTCTTACCTAAATCAGGAAATAACTCAGTCATCATGGTGGTAGTTGATCGTCTTTCCAAGTATACTCATTTCTTTGTTCTTCAACACCCATTAACCACCTCCACTGTGGCTAAAATTTTCATGGATTATATCTTCAAGCTTCATGGCATGCCTCATTCTATAGTTTCTAAGAGAGATGCCACTTTCACCAACAATTTTTGGCAAGAACTATTCAGGCTACATGATCCAAATGGATCTCAGTGGCCATCCACCTTTTTCACTGAATCACCATTTTGAACCCGTGGTTTTGATAAACCATGATATTCACCCTTTTGATGGGGAATGGAATGTAATGTCATCTTCATTTGTTAATTACATAGATCATGTAATGATTTCCTAGTGGTTTTATGTACATGCATACAACATAACGTTAATGCACCAGATCCCATTAGAACTCTACAGTTAAGCACACTCAAGCTAGAGTAGTACTAGGATGGGTGACCACCTGGGAAGTCCTAGTATTTTACATGCCTATGGAATTTTATAAACTTGGTCCAATTTATCCCAATGCATCATGGGATTTGTTCTCCTCTCACTCTCTCATATATAATTGAGGTGAAGGAGCCCCTTTAAGGATGCAATGGAGTGTGATGTAAAGATTTTTTTGAATGAAGCATATCCAACATCTCTTTCTTTTTAGAGATAAGCTACCCCATTTTTCCAGTTTGTGTTCTATAGTGTTTTTCTATATTATTCAATAATAGAAGTTGGGTTTCACTATATTTCTGTGGTCTCTTCTACATTTTTGTGTATTTCATTGTTCTATCTTCATGTCGTTCTCAAAATAATCCTGATCAGTGGTATCAAAGCAGTCTACTCCTTATCATTTCTCAGAGTAGGTCCCCAATGAGGTTAAGGTATAGATATTTGGGTCTCGAGATAATTTCTCTTGAGGACAACCACTCTTGCTAACCCAAGAAACCTCCCATAGTAGAACAAAAGAGAAATGATAGAGCAGGAGATGCTTTCAAGATGTTGCTCGAGGAAGCCTTCGTGCGACAAATGAATGAGATCATGAACAACTTCTTTCAGATCCTTCGAAGACTACCGATGGAGGCAGTCGAGGCATCTTCAACAAGAAACCATTTTATAAGTGTGACACCTTCAAGGTACAAGTCAATTTTGATATCCCCTTATTTGAAGGCCAGATAGAGGTAAATGATCTAGAAAAATGGTTGAATCTGCTAGAAGGTTATTACTCTGTCCAAAAAATTTCTGATAGTGAAAATATCACCTTCACGATCCTTAAAACCCTTCCCCATTTCATAGCTTGATGGGAAGGTTACTGGGGGAGGTACACCATGGATGAATATACACTATTTGGGAGAAAACCCACTTAGGTGGCCTTTGTAGATTCCCTAAAGGAGGAGTTATACCCTATCGAAAAATATGATGACCAATACATGAGATGGAAAACTCTGCGTTAGAAAAGAGACCAGACGGTGTCAAAGTACACCAACATATTTCAAACCTTGTTCTCAAAGTTGAGTATCAAATACTATGAGAGACACTTAGTTTTGAATTACTACAGTGGTATACACAGGTACATCCAAACAAATATTTATTTCTTGGACATCTCCTCATTGGGAGTTGCTTATCAATATGCAGTCAAAATTGAGTAGAAATTCAAGCAATAGAGTAAATGGGAGAAGCATGGAAAAGACAATGAAGGAAAAAATCAAGAGATCCAGTCCCATATGAAGGAAAATAAGGGTAACATGAAGAAATACACTAGAAAGTGGTGTGAGTTCCACAACAACCCTTGGCACAAAACTGATGAATGTCGCTCAATACATTCATTGGTGGTCGAGCTCAAAGACAAAGAGTTGAACCTCGACTTGGACCCTGATTCAGAAAATAACAAAAGGAGATAGATCATTGATGCAAAAACCACTTTTATTATCACAACTACAATAATCCAACCAGAAGAGGATCTTGAGGAGGGGGAGTGACTCTTCCATTCATAGATGTGGGTGAAGGGAATCCCACTGCATTTTATTGTTGATAGTGGAAGCCAAAAGAACATCATCTCAGTAGAGGTTGTCAAGCAGTTGGATTTTCCAACAAAACCACACCTGCAACCATACAAAATTGGGTGGATTAGCCAAGGTCAAGATCCTTGTGTCAACCAACAATGTCGCTTTTCCTACGACATCAAGCCCTTCAAGGATGAGGTATTGTGTGATGTTTTCCCACTAGAAGTTTGTGATGTTCTATTAGGCCAACCATATATGTGGAGGCGTCATGTCGTTTATGAGTCTTGACCCCATATCATCACTCTTGGGGGTCAACTATACTTGATACTAGAGGTAGTTTCAACTATTGCCCCACCAAAACAATGCCACAAAGTAATATCTCATACTGCAAAGTTTAACCTCTTCACAATCCAATCAGAAGGTGACAGAAGGACACTACAACCACTACAGCCTCAACCTAATACCTTTCTGTCCAGCAGAAGCAAATCGTCAAGATTGTAGAAGAATACCAAGATGTTCTTATTACACTTACAAGGGTGCCTCCACACTGCCCAGTCAAGCAAGTTTATAATAGAACCCTTCATACTTTTCATTTTGTATCTTCACCGACAGATTACTCCCACACTCAAGTAGATAATGCAATTATATTGGTTTAATAGATCCAACCCCTCCAACAACAGGTTCATGACAACCTTCAACAAGCTAAGAAGGACAACTTCTTCAGTAAGGCAAGCAACGCACCAAGCTTCAGATTTAGCGGAAGCCTCCCCATCTTCCAAGGGAACTTGACGCAATGGGGACCATTGCTTCCTAAAGGGGGAAGAATGATCCAGATGAATCTCGGTGGCCATCTACCTTTTTCTCTAAATCACCATTTTGAGCCTGTGGTTTTGATAAACCATTATATTCACCCTTTTGATGGGGAATGTAATGTAATGGCATATTCATTTGTTAATTACATACATCATGTAATGATTTCCTAGTGGTTTTATGTACATTCCTACATCATAACGTTGATGCACCGGATCCCATTAAAAATTCATAGTTAAGCGCGCTCAAGCTAGAGTAGTACTAGGATGGGTGATCGCCCAAGAAGTCCTAGTATTTTGCATGCCTATGGCATTTTATAAACTTAGTCCAATTTATCCCACATGCATCATGGGAATTGTTCTCCTCTCACTCTCTCCTATATAATTGAGGTGAAGGAGACCCTTTAAGGATGCAATGGAGTGTGATGCAAATATTCTTGTGAATGAAGCACATCCAACATCTCTTTCTTTTTATAGATAAGCTACCCCATTTTTCCAGTTTGTGTTCTACAATGGTTTTTTATCTTATTCAGTAATAGAAGTTGGGTTTCACTATATTTCTGTGTTCTCTTTTATATTTTTGTGTATTTCATTGTTATATCTTGATTATATTTCTTCCTTCATGTCATTCTCAAAATAATCTGGATCACTACAAGGCACACAACTGCATCTTAGCACCGCCTATCATCCCCAGACTAGTGGTCAAAATCAAGTTGTCAACAAGTGTTTGGAAATATATTTGAGGTGTTTTGCATCTGAATGACAAAATCAGTGGGCTCAATGGTTACCCCTAGTTGAGTGGTGGGACAACACTTCTTAACATACAACTACTCACATGACTCATTTTGAATCAGTATATGCCCAAGATCCACCTTCAATTCTATCATACATGCCCAACGTCTCGAAGGTATAGGCTGTTGACTAAACTCTTAAAGTTCGAGAGGCTATTCTCTGTAACCTCAAAGAGAATTTGGTCATGGATTAGAATCAAATGAAGCAACAAGTAGATCAAGGTCACTCAGAATGTCAATTTGTTGAAGGGGACCAAGTGTTTCTTCATCTGCAACCCTATAAGAAGACTTCACTCAAGGCTGACCATTGTTAGAAACTGGCGCCCAAATTTTATGTTCCTTATACAGTTCTCAAGTGTGTGGGACAGGTGGCTCCTAGTAATTCTAAGCTCCATCCTATTTTTCATGTCTCTTGCTTAAAGACAATGATTGGAACTAAGTGCCAAACTCAAAATAGTCTTCCCGAATTGGATGAAGAAGGCTCCATCTAGTTGCAGCCACAAGAAATATTGAACCAGTATGAGCATCGTCTCCATCATCGCACCATCAAGGAGGTGTTATTCTAGTGGAAAGATACAACTCCATCCGATGCCACAGGGGAGCCAACTACCATTATGCATCCATTTCCTCATCTCAAGCCTTGAGGACAAGGCTGTTTTTTAAGGAGGAGGGCATGTTAGGGTACTTGTCCATGTATGATGTAGCCAAATCCTAAGATTCATTCACAAGATAAAATAAACCATGAAAACAAGGGAGAATGGAAAAATAACTCTCTTTTATTCCTTCTCCATACTAACTATTACCATCGAAGTTCAATCCCTTATAACTATTATCTAGGATTTTTGAAAACAACTAATTTTAGAAAAACAACTATTTTTTAGATAAACAACTAAATTTAGAAAATTCTTGCATGAATCTAAAATTGACCACTACCTAATAGTTAACTATCTTGACACTATTTGTCAACTCGCTTTTCTTATTAATCTCATAAACTAAGAGATAATTGATAATTGAATAATTAAAAACCCGTAAAAACACTAAAACCCCAAGTTGAGGCCTTATATGAAGGAATTTGGCCCCAAAAAAGTGTTTAAATGACATTCGATCTGATATATATGATCAAAACAACAGTGAACTCTTCGAGACACAACTCCCCATAAAATTTCAGCCCAAACAGATAATTGAGTCAAAAGTTATGACCCTTGAAAAATCCCTGCATCATTCTCCTCTGGTTGAAGAGAACGCGTCTCCTGCAAGTTACTGTCTTCAATTTTTTTTATATAGGTGGATATAGGTGGCCACCCACCTATTCCAACTGGCTCAAAACAATTTTCTAGCAACTTACTATTTTTAACAGTTTTTCGGCTCCTAAACTTGAGGGGCCATTTTGAGGTCCTAAATGAAGGTTTTTCGAGATTGAGCTCCTCAATGATGGCCGTAGGCTTTGATTGAACCCCCAAAATTATTCTCCTTGACGATACCTTTCCAACGAGTTATCATGCGCCCCAAACGAAGATCGTATTCCAAAGTTATGCCCCCGGGAAGTTGATACACCAAACTACCCAAAACGAGGTCCACAAAACCATTGGCTTTTCATCTTTCGGGGTTAGGTTTTTGAATTTTATTTATGATAAAAAGGCATTTGGAGCCTCATTGTAAAATCATCTTCTTGTGAATGAAAGTAGCAAACATATCTCTTCTCAGAGATAAGCTACCACCATTCTAGTGAGTCTTTCACTCTGTATTTTTACAGTCTTTGTACATTTTCTCTCATTAATAGAAAATTGTGTATTACTATATCTATGTGTTTATGGTTGCATCTATGATACTTTTCTGTTATATTATTGGATATCCGAGATATCTCTGTACATTTCTTTATTATATCTCCGCTCTCATTTCGTACCGAAAATAATCTGGATCATTGTTGCCATTTAATGGGATCCAGGTTCAGTAAGTCACCCTCTGTAATCCACATACTCTCTATTGGTGCTACGCCTTCCCACTGGACCATATATCGGTTGTATTGTCCTTTCCAAGTATGAAGAGTCTTATTATCTAAAATATGTTCAATCTTTTCCTTTTTCTAGCTTGGAATGGACTGTTTCCAATCCACCTTTGCCTCACTATCATCACCTAGATCATCCCCATGGAAGATATACAAATCACAAACATTAAACATAGGGAAAATATCAAGGTCAGCTGGTAAATTGACCTTATAAGAATTGTCATTTATTTTCTTGAGAATCTTGTAAGGACCAATTTTATTATAATTCAATTTGTGGTAGGTTCCTCGAGGAAACCACTCCTTCCATAAATAAACCATAACCAAATCACCTTAATTGAATACCCGGTATCGTCGATGAACATCTTTGATAATTTAGTTATGTTCATTACTGGCTTGCAGTTTTTGTCTCACTTATTTATGTAATTGTTGAATGTGTTCTACAAATGCTTCCCCATCATCACTGATCCTATCCCCAAATGGTAGTTGCACCAAATCTAGGACACCCATAAGATTTCTACCATAAACAACCTGAAATGAGGATTTACCTGTAGATCTATTCACTAAACTATTGTAGGAAAATTCCGCTTGAGGTAAAGCCAAATACCACTACGTGGGCTTCTCTCCAACAATGCTTTGTAACAGGTTTCCCAAACTCCAATTTACCACCTCGGTTTGTCCATCTGTTTGGGGGTGATAGGCACTGCTAAACAATAACTTAGTCCCCATTTTATTCCATAAATTCATCCAAAAATGACCCAAGAACCGAGTATCTCTATCAGAGGTAATAGTTTTTGGAATACCACTCAGTCTAACAACTTCTAAAAAAAACAATTCTACCACCCTCGATGCATCAATAGTTTTCTTGCAAGCAATGAAATGGGCCATTTTAGACAACCTATCAACAACCACAAAAATAGAATCATTACCTTGCTGTGTGTTTGGGAGACCCAACACAAAATCCATGCTCATATTTGTCCATGGAACTGTGGGCACTGGTAATGGAATATACAACCCTGTGTTATGTGAGTGTCCTTTAGACATTTGACAAATCCTACATCATGCCACATACCTGGTTATATATTTTTTCATCTTTGGCCAATAATATTTATCTTCGATTAAGGCTAGCGTCTTATCCTTTCCAAAATGTCCTTCCAAACTACTACTGTGAAGATCTTTGTTAATATTTTCCCTCATTGAACCAATTGGGATGCATAATTGTTTTCCTTTGAAGAGGTAGCCATCTTGCATAAAATATTCACCTTGATTAAGATCCATGTTCCCAATGACTAGATTCTTCAATTGTTCCATGATGTCCCGAAAATCATTATCAGATGCATAGAGATCCTTTAATGTAGCAAACCCAATTACTTGATTTTGCATGGTTGTCAAAAGAATAGTACATCGACTCAAAGCATTTGCAACTTGATTCTGTCATCCTGATTTTTTCTTCAAAATAAAGGTGTAGGCTTGTTAGAAAGAGACCCATTTGGCATGTCTACTTTTCAATTTATTTTGGTTGTTTACATATTTTAATGCAATATGATCAATAAATAACACAAACTCCTTCGACACTAGATAATTCCTCCAATGTCGCAATGCTTGCACAATTGCATAAAATTATACATCATATATGGAGTAGTTCTTTCTTAACTCATTCATTTTTTCACTAAAGAATGAAATTGGTCTAACTGCTTTGATAAGTATAGATCCAATGCTTACATGTGAAGCATCACAATCTACCTCAAACACTTTATCAAAATTTGGTAAGGCTAATACGGGTGCCTCAGTTACCTTCTTCTTTAAAAAATTAAAACTTTCCTCAGCTTCATTGGTCCACATGAATGTCTTTCCTTTGGTGCAATCTGTTATGGGTGCTACAATACTGCTAAAATTTCAAATAAATTTTCTACAAAAGGTGGCCAACCCATGAAAACTTCTTACCTTTGTGATGCTCCTGGGATTAGGCCACTCCAAAATTGCTCTGACCTTCTCTGACTCCATCTTGACTCCCTCTTCCAAGATGAAAAAATCCAGGAACAACAAACTTTCTTTTAGGAAACTACATTTCTTCAGGTTTGCATAAAGTTGATGTTTTCTCAATTGTTACCCATGATTTTGGTCGTCATGATGATGTATTGATGATGGTGTACTCAGGCTCTTCATAAGAACTTTCTCCTGAGAAAAGTTACTTTCATCTCTTCCCAGAAAACTCATTTTTGAAGAAGGTTCGCAGGATGCTAATACATTTGGGTGCGAGAATGATCCATTCTCGTAGGCTGCCTTAAGCCAGGGTGTGAACTTCTCACACTGTGTTGAATAGCCAGGGTGTGAAATATTCCTAAAGCATGGAAAAAGATGAATTGTTGATGTTTCTAGAAGGGAATTTTCTAGAAGAATGGGTTGGCATTCAAATGGTTATCCTTGTACTAGATTCCCTAATATTGTGGGATCATTCTTATCCAAGTAACTATATCATTCTCTCCTATATATTGAGGGAATTCTCATGGAAAAGGTTAAGCAAGATTCATTGGAGAATTGGTGAAAGAATTGTGTGAAGGACCTAGCTTGAATAGTAGCTTGGAGACTCTAACAAGTCTATCAAGAGGTTTTGATATTCTTCATGAAAGGATTGAGCAAGTGTGTGTGTTGGAGCCAAGAGCCATCGAAAGGAAGCTTGCGACATCAAGACAATCAGGTTGTAATCTTTACTTCCAATTAATATGATACAGTGGCATGTCCCTTTCCCATAAAGCTAATCTCACTTTATTGTGTAATTCCTTGATCATACACATAAGTTGACAGTTGAATATATTTTTCTATCTTCACTTTGGTTGGTTTGTGTTGTCTTGGTCTTGACCTCACGAGAGCACCGGAGCGAAGTAGGAGCAACAGAGACCCTAGGAAGTGATATAAAGGTATGTTACTTGTTCCTTCCTATTACCTTATTCAATGGTCAAAACTTAGGGAAAGAGTCATGTCCTGTCCTGTTTTGTTCTAGATCTAGGTGGATCTAGGGAGATCTGTTAGTGTTTACCCCTACTGATTAGTTTGATAACAAAATTGACGACTCCACTGGGGATCATCCCATTTTCTTTATGGATTTTGGTGTTTTTCCGTGGCCATTTTCTCTTGTTTTACTTTTCTCCTTTCATATCAATCTCCGAGTCTTTAGGATACCCCGATAGACCCTCTGGGTCCAGAGGCCTCTTCAAATTTTGTCTCATTTTCCAAAAAATTGACTATGTTCAGACATTCTCGCACTGCACTTCACACTAGCTTGAGAGAATCTATAGAGTTCACATCCTGCCTTTAGGTTCAGTGCGAGGTTCTCACACTCTGCACAAGGGTCACCTGTGAGAATCACTAATTCTCGCACTGTGTAATACTCTCAACCTACGAACTCATTTTTTCAAACTTTTGGATTTGAGTTTTGGCATCTTCAACTGCCTAGATCATTCTAGGTGCCTCATAAGAGTTTATTGGACCATTGATTGATGTTTTTCTTGTCTTTGTTTTCATGCATGGATAGTCTTAGGATTTCCAAGGCTTTTCTTATCATTTCTGTCTTGACTTTCGTTTCTTGACTTTTCTTGGCATAACCATACTCTCTGATTTCGGAATCTGAGTGTGCTTGATTAGTTAAGAACCGGTGATCGGTTGAAAGTTGAGATTTCTTGATCTTTATCATTTGCTTATTGTTTGAAAGATCACTTTTCTTATGCAATTGAAAATACTATATTGGTTTGCTTCTTATTTTTGTTTTCATTGAAAGAGTGGATTGGGTTTTTATCATTGCTTGTTCATTGGTTTTTTATTTTCTGTACTCTCACTATCATAGTGTGGGTCCTTTTTGAAAAGTGAACAAAGTTTTTCTTTCAAAAAATCTTTTTTGTCTTCGAAAAATTTAAAATCAATTGTTGAAATTATTGCAAACGAAACAATAGAGAATTGTTATTGATGCATGATTTGTTGCATTTTCTTTTTAAAGGAAATTGTGTTTTGTAGTTCACGGTTTGATCCAGAAAATTTCTCTCTCCCTCCCATACATAGGATTCCTTGAACGAAAATAGATATATTTTTCATTCTCATCCATGCATCCTTGGGTCAGAGTCTAATACAACATAAGTTTCATCTCTGTTTCCTTTGAGTAAACAACAACTCCTAATAACACTGCGCAATTGTAAAATTTATCTAGTAACTCTTTTCTAGGGCTCTATTACACCAACATTTAGCTAGGCTAGCGCTTTGGAGTAGGAAGAGAGATACACTCTCCAAAAGCACAAAAACCACAATAGCATCTTGTGTTAGGGAGTGTTAAATTCCATTTGCAACATCTTGTCCTGGGAAGCCCTTTTCACACAAGGGTCAAGCACGAGGTCTCATTAATATTGGTCGAGTTACTCACCCCGCTTTGTTGATATCAGTGTAAAGATTGCATGTATTACAGGGATCACTCGGAGGTATACCCACAATGATGAGTGGAAGCCTTTTGAGTTGATTTCAGGCTAGATACCATGCCCTTGCGTGTGGATCAGACTGTTGAATGTCCCCCTAAGATTTATTGTTGTTGGTGGTAACATTAGTGGCCTATCTTTATAGGTTCTTACACGGTACCTGGAATTGACGTTGACCAAACTCACTCGAGCTCCTTGGAGGGTATACCCACGATTATGTGTGGGAGCTTGCACCAGGGTGTAAGTCCGTTAAGTAGGTCATCAGTGTAACTTTTCCACCCTGGCCCAACCCCTTCTCGTCTCGTTGTTGTGATGTTGGATTTCATCACCAACTAGTGGCTTCAGAATTATAAGGTCTTGTTTGCATGGTGATACTTCCTAGATTTTGTTTACTAGTGCGTGTTGTCTATTTCTCGAAGTTGACCATAGGATTTTATTCATGAAGTTTGTCACTCGTTTACAATAGCTCCTCCATGTCGTTCACGTAGAATGCAGGGTTTATGTCCAGAACATATGGAAGGTTCTCAACCCTTGCCTACAAGTACACCTGAGGAATATCCTCGGCAAAGTGAAGTTCTAATCGTCACCACACCGCAAGTGGAACTCACTGACTCTCTAGAACATTTTCGAATTACAAATACTCGAGAGGACTTTCGACTTCACCCTAATTCTGAGAGACATTTTATGCGATCAAACTCTTCTGGAGACTTAATTGTTGTGTATTCTAGATCTCCAACTGGACCTGGGGACCAAGATCCTTTTTGGTCTACCAGTGTTTTTCGATGGAACCTTTTTGGTCCAGGTTCACCTGTGATTTCTGAAATCAACCCACCTGTGATTTCCAAAATATCTAGTACAGAGACAGTATCGTTGACTATCGCTTATCACTTTACCGTCCCTACCAAAATGTCCCATCTCACAGCTACTACGAGTGTTCCAACCAGGTTTACTACGGTTAGTCTTGCTCCCATCAACACATCAAGAACCCCCAACGTCACTTCAACACTACCACCTGGATACCGTGCTTTGAATGCTTCCATTCCTACTCCTACGCAAACTCCATCCGGCTCTCCTAGTGGTCCTTCTTCTTCTGGGCACTCTCTTCCTAGTTTTATTCCAACACTCCCTCAATTTCCTTTTGGAGGACCTTCTTCGTCTTCCACTAGCAGTCTTAATCCTAGTGGCGCTATTCTGTCATTCACTCCAAATTACCAGATTTCGGTTGGTGGACAATTTCACCAAGGTGGTTTGACTCAACTCCCTCTCAGCGGGCAAATTCCTTTTGGAACTCAAATACCAATTGGAACACAACCCCCAATTGGAACATTGCCTCCAATTGGAACACCACCTTCCATGGGAGGGATGACCCCACCCTATGGGAAAAAAATACCTCCGTCCTTGGCCTAGTATTGGAATCAGTTGATACAACAACCTACTCAACAGTTTCCCACTATGTCTGTAATACCCCCTAGTGTGGGCCAACCATATCCAGGATCGTTTAATCCCATTTGGGGGGTGAATTCTCAAACTCAATCCCCTGTTCCAGGGTACAATCCTATGAGCTACTATCCTCTCCAACCACCACCAAATATGCCTGGGCCTTCACATTATATGCAGACTGCTTATGGTCCTACTGGTTTGCCGACAGGGCTTCCTCCCCAAAGCCACAAGTAACCGCAGGTGAACCGACAGTTACCCTTTCTCACCACTTTGGATCTGTCGGATTTGTCAAGGATTAAATGATCCTATTTGTCTCTCTCCCCAATGGCCTATTATACCAACCAAGCTTCCATCAGACATTCCTAAATTCGACGGAAAAGCGAGAGAAGACCCAAATAATCACGTTATGAATTTTCACCTATGGTGCTCATCCAAGTCATTGATGGATGAGTCTATTTAGTTACATATTTTTCAATGAACCCTCATGGGTTCTGTTGCGAAGTGGTATATCAAATTTCCATGAGGTTTCTTCTCTAACTTCAACACCCTAGCTATGGCTTTCCTTACGCATTACCAGTTATCGATCCATTATGACACTGGGATCAAGATTTTGACTTCCTTCAAGAAGAACAAAGCCACTCATATATCCAATGACATCCATGAGTGGTGAAGGAGACGACGTCTCATTAAACTTGAGCTCCCCGATCAGTTGCTGGCATAGTGGTTCACAAAGTCATTTGTAAACAACATTGGTAAGGACATTGCCATGGGTGGCGTAGTAACGAAAGAGCAGGCTATAAGTCGTGCTCAATATCTTGACCTCGTGTACTCACAAACGAGAACCCTTTACGATTTACTACCTGAATTACCTTGTCCTAATAATTCCAGCACTTCAACTACTCCAGCTACTTCGCATGCAGCTGATGGTGTGATTGGCACTTTCCAGGCCCAACCACATTCCGCTTCAAGCGCAAAACCCAAATCTGCTTCTTCTAATGTTCAAAATGCTTCGTCTCCTGCCCCTCCCACCGACAAGACTTCTGAGGTAAATGCTGTCCAATCTACCCCAACCGGTATAAACAAATCTAAAAAGGGAAGGGGTAAGAATAAGGAGGGAAAAAATACTTCTCATGCAGAGCAAACCAAAACTACCCCTATTGACGATTGGGATAAGCGCAAACCACGATACCCTTGTCTTATATGTGGTGATAATCACTACATGAAGGATTGTCCACGACGTTCCGAGGTTACTAAGTTCCTTCAAGGAGCTCCAAAACCACCTGCACCGGCCATTTTGTCCCATTCCTTCCCGTCTCAACAACAGGCTCAGTTGGTCATTCACGACCAACTCTCCTCTTCTACTACCTCCTATGTTTTTATGTGTACTGGCGATTCTAAGTAGAGTAACGTTGCACTCACTACTCGAGCCAAAGATTATTCTCCCTCTAAGGAGAAGGTTGATGATTTACCCCCTTCCTTGGTACAACCCTCTCCTATGACTCCACCTACCAACGGTCCTCTTCATCTCGAATGACTGAGCCTCGACACAGTTCTGTGACCCCCCGCAAAGGTTGTCGTTCGAAAATCGAATTTCAATCCTCATGCTCCTGCCGCTCAGAACTACAACATTGTTGAATATTTGGCCCAAGCACCTTCTGTGATGTCAGCCCTTGAAGTCCTTCAAACTTGTCCCACACAACGGAAGGCACTGTTGAAAGCTATCGGTGGAATCGATCCGAAGGATATGAATTTAATAATCTTTGAATTGGAAGATCACATTCCAAGGTTACCCCCTCAACTTGCGTTCCAGATCCAAGTGGTTGTCTTCGACAAAAACATTTTCCGAACCGTTATTGATGAGGGTGCCTCGACATGTGTTATGTCTCTTGCTTCCTGGATAGCCATTGGCTCTCCTTCTTTGAATGAATCCCAGAACACTCTTAAAGCCTTCAATGGCTCTGGTTTTAAGCCCTACGGTGTTCTTCCTTCGTTGCCCATCATGTTAGAAGGAAATACGGTCCAAGTCGAAGTGGAAGTCTTTGACGCTGCCCTTGATTACAATATTTTGCTTGGCCGCAGCTGGATCGATTCCATGCACGCCGTTGTGTCAACCCTTTTCCATGTGGTACGTTTCCCACGTCAAGGTAAGGTTGTCACTGTCGACCAACTAGCCTTCTTCAATTCCGATACCCATACTGGCAACGTATCGTTTATCGCTAAAACCCCACCGGCTTATGAGAACGTCGATGTAGGCCTTCTCAAGGACTCGTCGTTAATGGGTAATTTCCCCATTCCACCACCCGATGTTCCACGCCCATCTGTGGCTTCCATCAACATGATCTCCACCTTGCCTCACGAACTTCCTACGTCTCACAACCCCTGGATAGTCCCTGACCCTGGAGATCATCTTCATTTCGGCGACGAAATGTCGTTAAGTCCCATTGAATCTGCCTATCAGGCCATTCAATTGGAAACACCTTCTACTCCTTCTCTTGATGAGTTGTCTCCCGATCCTTTCCATGTTTTTTTTCCCACAGATGAGATGATCATATCTGTCATGGAGGACACCCGTTGGGATGATGGGCATCATTGTTCCATCCTCTTTCTGGAGCAACATACCCTTGAGAACTATCAATGAATTTCGACCCCGTCGACCGTTGTCATCATATGGACCATTCTCGAGTCTGCAAACGATGTGTTTTCCAAAGGGAACTTAAGCAATATCTCGCCCATGATTTCCCTTGACATATCCATCAAATCTGGAATCATCGAAAATGTCCATATTGGAGCTTCGTGTTCTTCTGAAAAAATCGTCACCTACACATCCTTTTTCAAATAATTTCGTGACATCTTCGCCTAGAGTTATGAAGGAATGTCGGGTATCAACCCTGAGATTGTGATACATGAGATAAAGACATACCCCAACGCTAAACCCGTCCGGAAATGCCTTCGTCCAGTTCACCCACATAAAGCGGCTGTAATTAAGCTCGAAGTCGAGAAACTTCTAAAAGCCGGCTTTATTTATCCGGTGGCTCTCATAGACTGGGTTTCCAATCTTTCTCTGATTGACAAGAAACAAGGCACAATTTGTGTATGTGTTGATTATAGGGATATCAACAAAGCTTGTCCCAAAGACAACTTTCCTACCCCCTTCATCGATTAGATTGTCGATGACTGCACCGGAAGTGAAATCTTCTCTCTCATGGATGGTTTCTCCGTGTATAATCAAATCAACATTGTTCTTGAGGATCGACATAAGACTGTTTTTATTTGTCCTTCAGGTACTTTTGCCTATCAGAAAATTCCTTTTGGTCTCAAGAACGCCGATGCCACTTTTCAACACGCTATGTCTTATGCTTTCCATGATATCAAGCACATCGGTCAACCATATTTGGATGATTTACCCGCTCACTCAATGCACCGAGTTGATCACCCTAAACACCTCCGAGCCATTTTTGTCCGTTGTTAGTTCTATCGTATACATTTGAATCCTCATAAGTGTGTTTTTTGCGTCAAATCTGGCCACCTTCTAGGTTTTATCGCTTCGCGTCAAGGGATCCATGTGGATCCTTTAAAGGTTGAGGTGATCCTTAATCTCCCTTGTCCTTCTACACTTCATCAGTTGCAAAGTTTGCAGGGGAAAGCAAACTTTCTTCATCGTTTTATCCCAAATTATGCCGAGATAACTCATGGATTTATGCGGCTCCTTAAAAAGGATTCAGAGTTCGTCTAGGATACCATCGCCAACAATGCTTTTGAGGCTTTGAAATTGTTCCTAACGCGTGCTCCGCTTCTCTTTCCCCCCGATTATAGTCATGATTATTTCCTTTATCTTGCTACCTCGGAGTACACTATTGGTATGGTTTTCATCCAAGAGGATGATGCTAATGACGAACATGTTATTTACTACTTGAGTCAAAGTCTAACGCCTACTGAAATCAAGTATTTACATGTTGAGAAATTGGCCTTGGATGCTGTCCAAGCCGTCCAATTCTTCCGGAACTATATCCTCTCACGCAAGACTACCGTGATTTCTCATTGCAACCCTATGCAACACATTCTCTCCTGTCAATTGCTAGGGGGAAAATACTCCAAATGGATTGTGATACTCTAGGAGTTTGACTTGGAATTCGAATGCGCCAAGTCTAAGAAGTCCTTAGTCTTTGCTGAGTTGATATGCAACTTTCCCCATTCTGCAACGAAAAATGTAGCAGTTGATTCATTACCCGATGAATCTATTTTCCTTATTAGCACTAATGATCTTTGGTATGGTGATATCATTATATATCTCCAAACCCATACTTTCCGACCCACTTTGTCTAGTACTGACTGATGTCGCATTCGCTATCAAGCTCGTCAATAAATTGTCGTCGGGGATACTCTTTATCGTTGGGGGATTGAATCTGTTTTTCGACATTGTCTAATGTTCGACGAAGCGAAGAAATCTCTGAATGACTGTCATTCTGGAGCATGTGGTGGTCATATGTTTGGGTATGCTACTGCCCAGAAAATCTTACGAGCAGGGTATTTTTGGCCTTCTTTGTTTAACGATTGTATAATCGCCATTCAAAAATGCCATGCTTACCAGACCTATAATCAGAAGATACGGTCACATCCCGCTCCTCTTCACCCTGTGGTCTCAATTGGTCCCTTTGCGAACTGGGGCATTGATTTCATGACATGTCACCCTCACTCGGTCAGGGGGCATGGTTACATTATTGTAGCTGTTGATTACTTTACGAAATGGGTCGAGGCGATGCCGACATTTGACAACACTGGAAAGACCGCAACATTATTCATTTTTAATCACGTCATAGCTCATTTTAGTGTTCCCCAAGCTATCGTCACCGATCACAGTAGCCACTTCAGGAATTTATAATGTCCGAACTTACTGAAAAGTTGGGTCTTCGCCGTGATAACTCAACGCCCTATTATCCACAAGCCAACGACCAATTCGAAGCGATTAACAAAGTTCTCATAACTATGCTCCGATGAATGATAGGGATTCATAAAACAAGTTGGCACACAATTTTGTTTTCGGCATTGTGGGCGTATCGGACATCCATCAAGTCTGCTACCGGGTTTACACCTTTCCGGTTAGTCTATGGTGTGGAATCCATTCTTCCGATTGAATGCGGGATACCCTATTTAAAACTATCTGTTGAACTCCTACCCAACACTTTTGCTGAGGAAGAACATCTATTGTATCTTATGCGATTAGGAAAAACTCGACACGATGTCACCCTAGTCATAGAAGCTCAAAAAAAGCGTGTCAAGGCCCAATACGACAAACATGTCAAGCCTCGCTTTTTCTCGGAAGGAGATCTCGTTCTCCTCTATGATCAAGATCGAGATATGCTAGGGGCTAGAAAATTCGAAGCCATGTGGTGAGGTTCTTATATCGTTCGACGAGTTTTGGAAAAATGAGCTTATGAGTTAGTAGATTACGATGGTATCCCTTTGAGTGAACCCATGAATGGGTTGTACTTGAAGAAGTACTATGCATAAAATCATCTGTGCATGATTACTTGTATTTTTATTGTATCATACTTCTTTTGTGTTACTATAGCTTGCTTTTGTTGTTATCCGATCTCTGCCCTTATGTGACGTTGTGTTTGATTTCCAGATGTCGAAGTCTTTGCTACCATATATTGGCTTCGTTTATGGCTCTAGCCGTAGTATTCAGAACCTTGCTTCCGTTGCATGGGCAATTTATGCCCCTACAAACGAAATTGTCTCCTTACGAGGTGTGTGTCTCGGCCATGCAACCAACAACATTGCATAGTATAGCGTTGTTATTGAATTATTGGTTGATGTTATCTTGCTCGGAATTCGTCATTTGGTTGTGCGACTCGATTCGCAGCTTGTAGTACTACAATTAAGTAATGTCTATACTATTCGAAGTCCTACTTTGTTACGGGTGTATTTCCGAATTCGCCTCTTGGAACGTTATTTTGATTACATTGAATATCAACATATTCCTAGATGTCTAAATACATTAACAGATGCATTGGCTAACTATGTATTAGACATACATTTGGATCATTTATAAATCAATCACATCAATTTTTCACATAATACAAGGTAAAATTCGTCTGTATATATAACGATCAAAAGAGTTTTTTTTTACAAAAAGTTTTGTCTGAAGACCAAAATGTCAAAATATGAAGCTCATAGCTTCTACAAAGTGAAATCATGGATGACGTTCATGGTAACACACGACTGCCCGGGAAACCCTACGAAGCAGTCGACTCATGGAACCTGACACTCCTATAGTATGACGCTGATCGCGTCGTGGAACCTCTTCAAGAGGCATGTCTATAATATCTGCGGTCAGGCCCTCTAGATTTTGTTGCACTACTTGATAATCCTCGGCATATTGTGGCACTGTCGCTACCTCTCCTCGCCTCTGAATGGGAGAAGTATAAGGAGGTCGATAAGGTCCAACATCTGTGTCATAAAAAATGGATTTTGTATTTAGTCTTTGGAGAAACATATAAAACAAAAACATTTGAATATGATTAAAATTCACAAAAACATTTAAAAAGGAAAAAATGTGTGTACTTCTTACCAAGTTCCCCCCACTGAGCATCCTCTAGCAGTACTAAGTCTGGATCTCCTCGGAAATCCAACTCGGCATAAGAATAATCGTCAACCATCAACATCTATGGTTGAAGCCAGTCAAAGAAAGTATCATCATACTTGATGATCGGTCCAGCTACATGTCGGGCCATGAGCCGACACCATATCAACATCCTTGGATCCCTAGGAGCTAGTAAATTCCACTCAACCTGCAGCCTCAGTAATGGAACCCTCTCAAGGAAGAAGGACACTAACAAAGATCCGTACCCGAATTGCTTTAGGTCACCTCGTCTACATTTGGTCCACTGCTTTTTTATACTACGAAGCACTGCATCTGCCCAGTTGAAAACCCGAGGTTTAGTACACTCTATGACATACTGGAAGTAACTCTATAAGGCCATGTGAGGAGAGAAACTCCCATCCATCCGAGCTATGGTGAATAGGATAGTACGGAGGGTCAAATATCGTACCCCCCAAATAGCTACTTTTCCTTTCTTTCTCTCTGCCTCGGGAACACAGTGTAAATGACAGTACTCACTCATGGGAAGCCCACCACCTTTGCCACCAGTCAGGCTCACGTAGTGCCCACACCGTGACAGTCCAATCAAAAAGTAAATGTCCTCAATATCTAAGGACAGTGTGTGGACCCCCACATGAAATACCCGTTGATCGGGATCCCACATACGCAGAAGGTACTCTAATAACCTGACTTGGGCCCTCATGTTCGGAATACGAAAGTACTTCAGAAGGCCATAGTTTCTCAAAGCAACAATAGTAGGTGGATTATTTCCGACAATTTCATTGTCTTCTTCATGCTCCCTTTCGCGCCATTCAAGAACCATTTTGATGGCCAATTACCTGCATAGGAAGCATAAAGAGAAGATTAGCAACTCTATTCATTAATTGGTTCTTTTTTCATTGAGTAAATCTTAAATTTTTTTTGTTCTTTGCGGTTCTCGCAAGTGCCCTTTGGGAACAGTGAGAGAACCTTGCAGGTTGCTGTGGGCTCACCTGCAAGAATCAGTCATTCTCACAGGTCCCGTGTAGCCCACCTGCGAGAATGGTCGAGCGCAAGTAGGGCTCATAAAATCAACTTAAAAATGAATTTTTAACCAATGAAAATGAAAAATTAAACCATGAAAGAGTAGAGGACAAGGAGCCTACCTCACTATTGTTGATGACTCGACGAATGTACACTTGTAACTCCCGCAATCTAACGTCGAACTTCGAGGGTAAAAGAGGGGTTTTTGAGCTCAAATAGTGAAAAGTGAAAATGATATGGTAAAAAAGAGTTTTACTCATTTTTATTTACTTTTACCATGTCATTTGGTTTTTTATGATTATTTATCTATTAAACCCTAATCCCTAATGTCCTTTTGAGTGTAAATTTTGCAGGCATAATGACTTCGATGTTCCTATACAGGGATGCAAACATATTTTTTCTTTGTCATCGCGTGTTTTGATTGTTTTTTATGGTTTTTGTATAAAACCTCGAGCGTGGTCTTTGTCCGTTCTTGCGCTCGAAAATACATGAGAACGCGATTGAGCATACTTTTATCACTTTTTCGGGCTCAACAAAGTTATACGAAAAAGGAACCCCCTTGGATTCCTCTTTAAGCTCTTTTCAGACTCTCTAAACATGAAAAGATCGTCGAGCGACCTTGCTATTTTCACGCTCGATAAAGTATTTGAAGAAAGCATCTGGTGAGCGATAATTTATCTCTTTTTCGGTCTCATCCAGACTATTTTATGAAAAATGAACTGAGAGAGTTCTCTTTTAAGTGTTTTTCCAAACTCTATAATCATGAAAAACCTTTGAGTTTTCTATCTTTGGAATTGTTAAGCAAACATCGACAGACCCATAATGGGACCAAACCACTCCTTCTTAGGGTTTTCTAAACATACTCCGAAGGACTTATCCAAAGGATAAGATTATATCAACAAGCATATGTTATCCTCCTCAATCTTGCGTAAAAATAAAGAGGTACTCGCCAGAAATGGTGGGGGAAAATTTGGGAAAAGGATATGTTTTCATCTTCGTATTGATTGGCAGTAAGTTTCGCTCTTGAACATGACACCCCCTATTTATCATTTGAAGCTGGTTTGGGAAATCCATTTATCTCTCATTCGATTTGCTACAAGGCCATTCCATGTGTCGTCTTTGGGTCAATGCTGCCAAATCATTGGTCGTGTCATTCATATGTTCAAGAGAAGTCCATCTGAAACCTTTATTGAGTCGGCCATCTACAGTTATCCACTCTCTCCATGTCATCCTTCCCCGTGTCCAGTTCAATTTACATCATACTATGTTTCACCTTCAAAATAGGTTACTCATTTCGTGTCATTGATGGGGGATACATCAAGGCCCTCTTGTGACGAGTTTTGTTCCGTCGACTTCATCTCATTATCCGAAATCAAGACTTAGAAATTCTTTGGTACCTTGGAGTTTGCATGTCACAATGGCAAGTTTCCTCGCTTTCGACAGTGGGTTTACATCAATGACCCCTGATCGAAAGATTCCATCGGATGTTCAACTTCAACTCATTCATTCGCACTCGATGGATTGTACTAGAGTACCTTGGGAGTCATTGACATTAATGGTGATTTCCCTCCCACTTGTTAACAGTTTCATCAATGATCGGTAATCAAGGGGTTTCTGCCATGTTCGAATTCAACACATGTAATCACATGGTTAGATTTTTACTTTGGGCGACGATATTGAAGACCTTAGATATCATCTCTTTGTACAAGTTACGATGGAGTATGTATAATCTGCGACACATAGATCCACTGTGTATGTCTCGTGGCTATGTCATCTCAATTTGAATTTTCTCGCATAGATCCACAATGTATTCCTGGTGGCTATGCTATATTTTGATGCCATTGATCCACAATGTATTCCTGATGGCTATGCTATATTTTGACGGCGTGGATCCACAGTGTATGATTGGTGGCCATGACCTATGTCTACGATGTCATCAGTCTATGATCTAAGTATGGGAATGCCTACCTCAGAATTAATATATATGATATTCTGCAGATGCTTGGTTGTTCACAGGTTTCCGATTAGGTGTGCTCCTTGTTTCCGACACACACATGCAACTTACAAAGTCTTTCGACTGTCACTAGTTCCAACCTCATACTTTGGGGGGCATCTGTTACCCATGATTTTGGTCATCGTGATGATGTATTGATGATGGTGTACTCAGGCTCTTCATAAGAACTTTCTCCTGAGAAAAGTTACTTTCATCTCTTCCCAGAAAACTTATTTTTGAAGAAGGTTCACAGGCTTCTAATACGTTTGGGTGCGAGAAGGATCCATTCTCGTAGGCTTCCTTAAGCCAGGGTGCAAACTTCTCACACTATGTTGAATAGCTAGGGTGCAAACTCTTCCTAAATCATGGAAACTGATGAATTCTAGATGTTTCTAGAAGGGAATCTTCTAGAAGAATGGGTTGGCATTCGAATGGTTATCCTTGTACTGGATTCCCTGATATTGTGGGATCATTCTTATCCAAGTAACTATCTCATTCTCTCCTATATATTGAGGGAATTMTCATGGAAAAGGTTAAGCAAGATTCATTGGAGAATTGGTGAAAGAATTGTGTGAAGGACCTAGCTTGAACAGTAGCTTGGAGACTCTAACAAGTCTATCAAGAGGTTTTGATCTTCTTCATGCAAGGATTGAGCAAGTGTGTGTGTTGGAGCCAAGAGCCATTGAACGGAAGCTTTCGACATCAAGGCAATCATGTTGTAATCTTTACTTTCAATTAATATGATACAGTGGCATGTCCCTTTCCCATAAAGTTAATATCACTTTATTGCGTAATTCCTTGATCATACACATAAGTTGATAGCTGAATATATTTTGTTATCTTTACTTTGGTTGGTTTGTGTTGTCTTGGTCTTGACCTCACGAGAGCACCAGAGCAAAGTGGGAGCAACAGAGACCCTAGGAAGCGATATAAAGGTATGTTACTTGTTCCTTCCTATTAGCTTATTCAATGGTCAAAACTTAGGGAAAGAGTCACGTCCTGTCCTATTTTGTTCTAGATCTAGGTGGACCTAGGGAGATCTGTTAGTGTCTGCACCTACCAATTAGTCTGATAACATCAATGCATCTAATATAATTTTTAAATGTTGCAAGTGATCTTCTTATTTTTTACTGAAAAATAGGATGTCATCAAAATAAATAACAAAAAACTTACCCATATAAGTTCAAAGAACAGTATTCATCAGTCGCATGAAAGTGCTAAGAGAAATGGACAACCCGAATGGAATCGCCATCCATTCATATAGTCCATCCCTGGTCTTGAATTCATTTTTTCATTCATCCCCTTCGTGAATCAGGATCTGGTGGTATCTACTTCGCAAATAAATCTTACTAAAATATTTGGCTCTAGCTAACACATCCATCATGTCATCCAACTGTTGTATAGGAAACCTATATTTGATGGTAATTTTATTTATTTCTCTACTATCTATGCACATCCTCCATGTATTATCCTTTTTTTGAGTCAATAATGTTGGTACAACAAATGGACTCATTATTTCTCTTACCAAACCTTTGTTTATAAGTTCTGTCACTTGTTGATGCATTCCCTCTACCTCAGCAGGGTTCTCCGACCTCTCGGTCTCTGGATCGATCTTCTTTTGAGATGAAATGTCTCTTTGGGATCCTACTGGAACCCTTTGAACGAATCCATAGGTCCCTTTGTCCTCTGGCACAGGTCTTGATAAAATCTGCGCGCGCACCCCCTTTTCGGCGCTCTTCTCGGTTCTTAACCAACGCACACCTCGGCGCTGATTCATTTCCAACTAGCCCCTTCTTATCTGGTGACCTCGAGCTATGATGCAAGGCATAAACAACACACCTTTCAAGTTTCGGGGTTTCAGGACTCCTGCATGTGAGCTCTCCCAGGCTCTTTGTCCTTCGAATCGTCGAACCCCGAAATAGGGCCTAATTCCACAGCTAGCTCCTCCCTTAATGCTCGACCATGCGACCACTACCCGTGATCACGGTCCACTTTTCAAGATTTCGTGATTCATGATTTCGCGATTTTGGCTGCAAACGATTCTAGGTTCTTCAAACTCCTAGATCCCGAAATGCCGAAAAGGGCTTAACGGGCTTTGGCTCCTCCTTTAGCCTCCGTCCACACGACCACGTCCTATGACCTGGGGATAACTCCTCTAAGCGCGTCGTGATTTCGGGGTTCGTGAAGTTGCGATGCAACTCCAACCTCTCCTCCTTATAATCCCCGAAGTCAAAAATTTCCCTTGGATAATCAACGGTCCAGATCTGCCGCTAAATGGACGGTCCTTGTTCAATCGTGATTTCTCCTTTCACAATTTCTTGGATGAGTGCCAATTAACTCTCCCCTCTGTTTCCCCTGATGACAAAATGCTGAAATCTACCCCTTGAGAGATCAACGGTCCAGATTCCTCTTTAACCGACGACCACGATCCAACTGGATCGATGACCCACAACCTTTTGGGATTTTCCCCGAACCTTGACCACTCGCAACGTGTCCTCCTTGATGGACGGTCCTGGTCCTTTCGCAAATTCTCCTTTCGTGATTTTGGCCCAGTCTTCTCCTTGTTTCCCTAGTGCCAAAAACTCTGAAAACCCTCGACTCCACTAGATCAACGGTCCATGCTTGTCCTGATCGACGGTCAGGATCTGATCGTGATTCTCCCTTTCGTGAATTTGGGAGACTCTTCACTCTCGATCTCCCGGTGTCCAAATCCCCAAAATGTGGATCTCTTGACAGGCGTCCTCTGAGATGGACGGTCCTGATGCTTTCGGGACTTGATGAGTCCTCTCCCTTCTGCTATTACGAGGCTTAAACTTCGCACACCTTCTTCCATATCTGAAGGCTATTGACTCTTGGTGTTAGATCTGACGGCCCAGATCCTTTTTCCTGTGCACCTCCTAGGGACTAAACACCATGCATGTGTCCTTGATCCAGCTTATCTCAGGCCACTATGCTCCAGATTCGATGACTGTTGTGATTTCGCGATCTTGACGATTGCAAGTATGGGCTGCAACATCCTCTTCTCCTCCAACCTCTGATTCCTAAATGTGTGGATATCCAAGGGTTTAAACCCTGTGCAACTTCACCTGATCCAACAATTGTCGGGTATTGGCGCTAGATCTGATGGTTTAGATATGTCCTCCTTGTGCGCTCTCCTCCTGTTGCCTGGATGTAGATTCAACCATCCAGATCCTTCTTCCCAGTGTTGATCCAATGACAGTTGTGCTCTTCCTCTTGAGCTTTCTTGGCTTTGTGACTTAGAAGATTTTCCAAGTCTTGAAGGTCTCGACCTTCGACTCTTCCTCTTACAAGCCCGGTTCCTTTGGGTCTCGTATATATTAAAGAAACATTGTCCCTTCTGATCTTCGTCCTCTCATATATTTACTGTTGTGCACACTTTGCATTCTAGGATCTCGAATAACTCAGATTCAATAAGTTTTCTTGAAAACAAAACTCCTTACGTCCACCTGGCGTTCTCCTGCTTGATGCACACCTTACAGAGCCTACAAAGTATTGAGCAACCCTGTGAGTGTCTTCTCTTCGACACTTCTCTTTTCTCAGAACTCGAAATAGAGTTCCCTAGTGCACTCTATGCACTCGCTCAATTCCCTCTTGGCAGAGCTCTACAAAACCTTCAATAGTTCTGTCTTCCCTGAAATTGAGACAAAGTTCCTTCCCATTCACTCCTTGCACCTTTGCTAATGAAGTTTGAACGATATCCCTCTTGATCTTTCCTGAGGTTGTCTCACCTCTGTCAATGCACACCTTGCAGACTATGTGCACTCCTTTCACTCGGAAACTCCAAGATGGGAAGAAATTGAAACTTATGAAATACTTCACCAGTTATGCATTCAAAACATGAAATGCATAAAAATGTGCAAACACATACAGACAATTCATGGCAGGAAAAATTTCTCTTCTATTAATTCAGAAATGCCTATACAAGGTGTTTACAAAGGCTGGACTGTAACAAGTCTTAGTTCTCTCTTGATACCTCTCTACTCTGGCGTCTCCTCCTATCTCTCTCATTCTATGTCCTATCAGTCTCCCTAATTACAAAGAGGGCTCTCTCAAGCTTATCCTCAACCTCACCGTCTCTGAGCTATCGCCATCACAGAGCGGCTCCTATGGCTGCATTACATAAATGGATACCCAGTCCTGACTACGTCTTGGGCTTGCCGCAGGAAACCATTAAAGGAAACCTCAACCACTACCTGTACAAAGGTGTGGTCTGACATTAAAATCCTTACAACATTTATTGAAATTTTGAATTTCAAAATTGAGAGGGTTGTGCCTCTCCCTTTCTCCATTAAATGCGTGCGAGATGTGCTCGTTGATTGGCACACTGCTGACATGGAGTGATGCTCCTACATCACTTGTTGATTGAGCTCTACATGTCATATAGGACTCATCCTATAGGCTTCCTGATTAGGTAAATATGATCCCGGGATCAGATCAATGTGATGTTGAATATCCCTCTTTGGTGGAACACCATCAGGTAATTCATTAGGGATAACATCAAGATATTCTTCTAGTAACTTGGCCACTTTAGTAGGAATTGGTATGTCTTCCATGGATCCTTTTTGAACAATTAACACATAACATAATCTCGTTGCCTTTGTTTCCTTAACAAACTCTCTTTTCTGAGAACACATTCTCATTTTCCCCCTCATCTTTAAGGGGAAATAAATCGACTTTCGATCCATCCTTCCAAAAGGTGTAGGTATTATTTCCTCCTTCATGCATGGATTTTATGTCATATTGCCAAGGCCTCCCCAATAACATATGGCAGGCATCCATCAGAATGACATGACACCATACTTCATATTTATAAGTCTTACCAATGGAAAAATTGATCAAAAATCTTTTATTAATGGTGACTTCATTCCCCTTTTTGAACCATGCAATTCGGTAAGGATAGGGATGTGTTTCACAACGTAATTTCAACTTATCTACCATCTCTTTGGAAACCATATTCTCACAACTACCACTATCAATAATAACTTGACATACCTTTCCCCTATAAGTGCATACGGTTCAAAAAATATTTGTTAGAATCCAAGAACCTTCATTGTTGCTACCTCGCCTTTGATTTTTTTGGGGAATCACCATTGACCTATGTATCATGAGACTCTCCCCCATATCAGGTGGGACTTCAGATTCAATGTAATGTCCCCCACCTCTTAGAGAGGTGATGAGGAGACTCAGTGGCCTGGGCACCCCCACTAGGTCATAGTCTCACACTGAGGGGGGAAAAGTCAAGAAGTTAAAAGTTAT
>JZKD02S1633961.1:651770-672427 GCA_000966675.3 Picea glauca | reverse complement strand
GTGCAAAAAAAAAATTGTGACCAACAACAATTACAAACCAGGGAAAACTGAGAAGTTGGATATCTCGATTTTCTGCAACAAGATAGACAGATATGGTTTGAAGCATACAAATATGATTCTGAAATATGCATAATGTATATTTCATAATTCAAGTGCAACACCAACTGTATGGTGACCAGACCAATATGTGTACAAATTAGGGAAAACTAAGAAGTTGCATAATTTGTTTTTTTTTTTTGCAACAAGCTATACAGATATGCTTTGAAACATAGAAATATGACTTTGCAATATGTTTGATATATGTCTCATAATTCAAGTGCAATACCAATTGTATCGTGATCAGACCAATATGTGTCTAAGATAAACATTTTGTATTGAGGAATGGGCACATTCGACCACACATGGTCAATAAGTGTGTTTTGCAGATGGCTTGTGTTGTTCAAAAGAAAGCGGAGACTATATTTGTACATGTAGTTTTACAATTCTTTTGTTCTGGCATTATTTTGTAGCATGTCAATATTGAAGTCTCCTACAAGCACAATGGGTCCATTCAGATGGAAATGGCCCAATGCATTGGAAATAACATCTACTGTGTTAGAGAATGTTGCATGGGGAGAAACATATAGATTCAATATTGCAACTTTTGTTTCATGGAAAAAAAAATTGCAAGCACCACTTCAACATTCTTTTCTTCGATATGTATATGGTCCAAAATTGGTACATGTTTTTTCACCAATATCATCACCCCGTGTGTAATGTAACTTGATATGCAATTGTAATTTGGGAATTGTTTGTTCTGCATGGATAATGCCATGTATGTTTCCTACAAGCACAAAATATCGGATTGCATTGTATCATAGTCATTGAGTATATCATTCATGTGTGCATTTAAGTTGTGTGTTTTAAGTGAGAGAATTGATATAAATGACTTTGTTTGTATGAATTGGTAATCATACTGCAGTTGCCATTTTGTGGTGGTCCTGAGTCGTTCCATTTCAATATCAACTTTCTGTTTCACTTTGAAGTTATCTTTTGTAAGAGGACTTAGTAAATACAAGGAGTCTATGCTTCTGACACGGGACAATGTTGTGTATACAAGTCCATGTATTTGAATTCCAGCAAGCTGAAATGAAACATGATCAAGTGTTATTCCTTGCGATGTGTGGATTGTACATGCACATGCAAGTTTAATCAAAAACTATTTTCGAATCTTCAGTCAACCTGTCTTTTTCGATGCCGATACTGGCTTTGATATTCACAAAATAGGTGTCCAATAACTTGCAGTGTTTGAATTATATAGATAAGCCAACTTGCTTGCTTGTCGCTTGCCTATATGCGGTTCATAGAACTTAATCCAAAGGACATCAAGTTTTTCTATTTTCGTATCGCCTTTGAGTATTCCATCTGCACCATTGACCAAGCCATCCTGTGAATCATAGTTACAGGCACATATTTCAACCAACATTTCTAATTTCAGGACAAGATGTAAAGGTAAAGTGGCTGTATGTTCATGACATGGCACATTTCCATGGTTGTCTTCTTCTAGGTCAATTGAATTGATGATGATATCATCGCCAGGCATGAGCGATAGCATGTGGCTGTTATGCATTGTAACATCCTTATTTGTGTAGAACAGGTAAGGGAACGTTGGGTATGTTGGTGCAGGTCATAAGCACCTCGAATTGATATATGTTAAGTCACCATATGTTTGGTTGTTTGTCCACATTCTATTCAGAATTGCAATGAATGTTTCATCTGTTTGGCACATTGTAGTATGCAATTCAAAGCATTTAATATTGTCTCTCCAGAAGTCATGCGTCACTGTTTGCATGTTAACGGTAGGTTGTTCAAATATCAAAGAATCTTGGATGGGTTATGCCTGGTAAAGATCCCCACATAATATCATGTCAATGTTTCCAAAGTATTTCGTGTGCACATGTTTTATGCTTCTTAGTCGGTTGTCAATGGAATACAAGAAACGAATTCCAATCAAAGATGCTTAATCTATAAAGACAAGTTGGAGTTCGTCATAAATCTTAGACAATGTATCCAACATTTCCTTTCTAAGTGGAAGAAACTGTGACTTGTTAAAAGGCATTAAAAATGAAGAGTGGACTATTGTTCCACCTGCATTATATGAAGTTTTTCCTGTGTATGCAACTATTAGGCCCTTTGGTTTCATAGGATCAGAGGAATTGTTTGAATCATAGATTTGTATAAGCATTTGGAACAGTGCTTTCGTTTTGAATGTCTTGCTTGTTCCTACTCCTCCTGTAAGGAACAAGTGCACATGAGTGTCCATGTTCAAGCATTTTTTAAGCGTAATATCCTTTAGAATTGTTTGTTGTTCTCGATTCAACAGACATGTTATTCTGTGGTATTCATTATTTTCGATTAGAAAATGATGTTTTGTGACTTGAAAACCAAGATTGATACGCTTTTCACTTCCACCTACTCTAGGATGAGGCAAATCCGCTTGTAATTCATAGGACTCACAAGGACTTTTCATTGTTTTTCAGTTTGTGAATGTCTCATCAAGATTGTCAGGGTTTTCTAGCTCATTAAATGCAATTTCTAGATCACCCCATGTTGGATTAACATCGTAGGTAAATGTAGCTTCATTGATGTGCACTATAGTCTCAGAGGCAACATACACAACCTCCCATGTAGAGAAGTTATGTTTTAATATCTCTTCGTTTTCATCGAACGGAACGTATAGAAGAAGCTTTTCTCTACAATAGTTTTCATAGTCAGAATGTTTATTGTATTTGACAAACCGTATCATAGAGGGTTTTTTTCTTTTTGATATGGGTGCACAATTTTTTTTGTAATGCGATACGAATTCTGCTAAGCAGATATGGCTAAGAGGGGATGGACGTTGGAGGTAATAATCAATAATAGAGCAACATAACACGTCTTTTGAATTGTCAGGCTCTTGTTCTAGCAAAACCGGTGGTTTAAGCACAAATGTGCATTTCTCAAGTGGAGATGTGTTTATGAAGACACATTTTCTTGAATTACAAGTGAGGAGCAAGGAAAGTGCAATGTGAACTTATTTCTGAGCAAACATTTGTTGAATATTAAGCAATGCATTTCCAAGTGTGCGTATCATTTGTATGGTATAAATATGACTTTTTTCATGTTCTTTGTGTATTATTCTGAATGAACTTGTCATAGATTTGTCAACCTTTGTCATATATGAGGTACAGTACGATGTTGCATCATATGCATTGAGGACGTACTGTGCATCTGTATTTTCTTTCCACATAACTGGCATGTCCTTGGAGAAATTGTTGTTCCAAATATGGGAAAGTTTTTGTTTAAGGAAAATTGTTGGTTGTTTAAGCGTACATTGTATGGCTTGGATGTACTCATCTTCTGATAGATTTAGCTCTATCAAGAAGTCATCGAAGCTCATCATCTCATCAAACTCTCCTTGTTCTAGAAATGTGAACAAGGATTTAGATTTCTCAACAACAACATTGTCCTCTAAACTAAGTGGCTCTATGATTATTGTAGCTCTCATTGGCGGCACGGAAAAGTTGTATTTGCAATGCGAGTTTTTTCGTTTTCTACAACTTCTTGTATGGTAATGTCTATGAACTTTGGCAAGTTCTGGACCTAAATGATCTGTGTTGCATGTTATGTATTTGTCAACAAATTGCTCGATCTGTGAATTGTTGTCAGCTCCATAGACTAGTGCAGCCTCTATCCACAACAGTGTGTGGTCATGTTCATTTTCCCTATTCTGGAATTCAGTCACAAAAAATTAGTCTGATATTTTTCTGAAAAACGTTTCATCATGGCATATCAATTGTCTCAAAGCATTTATTCTATGTTTATAGTGGCGAGTACATGGCACTGGGTATTTTCTTATGAGGTAGTCAATGTCATTATTTTCCAGTGTATCAGTTTGCTTTTTATGTTTCCTATTCCTATGCAGTTCAGATACGATAGCCACCAATGGATCCCAACAATGCTCAACACTTGTAAATGTGATGAAAAATGTTGGCAGGCCCAATTGCCAGATCATTGAAAAAATATTTTTCTTGTTTTGTTGCAAATAGTCAGGAGAGGTGCGAATGTTTTTGAAATCTATGTATCCAATATTAGATTTCAAAACTTTTTCTAGGTTTACTTTGTACTTGACATCCTTGGCCAACAAATTTCTTCCCTGTAACTAAATTTTTCTTATTAGAACCCACATGCAGGAGAGAACTTGCTCTATTATTATGCACATTGTTTTGAAAAATAAATTTGTTATGTGATAGAATAAGTCATCGCTTGAATGTAGCATCTCCCATCGGACTATTTTATGATAACCGAATCGTTTTGTAAGGTTAGTGGCACATGGATCTCCATATAAGAGTGTTGGGAAGTTCATTTCCTCAGGGAATTTTTCCTTGAATATTCCAAGTGGGCGTTTCCCCTCAGCTGGTGAAATTTCGACAATCTTGTCTTGCAATTCACGAATGCACTATGAATCAGTGAATCCATGCACCAATGTCTCAGCAGGTGTTTCATTCTCCAATTCATCACTTGTATCAAATTCACTAGAATTTTTTAGAGTCTCTGCAGAGTTGGCATCCTCTTCTCCAAGAACATTGTTCTAGTTATCATTTATACAAATGTTATGTGCTTTGTACAGGGCCCTGGAACATAATTCCTTTAATTATTTCATAATAGCATGGACACACACTTTGCCTGTCTGATACACATTTTTGTATCACAAGCGTATTTTCAGAGTGACAACAATTGTAATTGTATCGCTAATGAATTTTCGCAAGGAATTTTGCACAACATCTAGATGAATAGGAACATTAATAATTGATCATGTTAAGCCCATATGGGGTCGTTTATAGCCCCAAGGCCTGATTTGTGCAAATGCAATTCACAGAGACACAAGTCTCTCTTCAAGTTCCGTAAGTGCACTTACATCTGGTAGTGGTGTATTACATCTTATTTGGTCAAGGGTTGCAAATTGTGGCAGTTTTTCATTTTCAAGTGATCGTTTGCATGGAATACAAATTTTTCCACTAGAAAATGTTTTATCGTGCGTTGTCAAGCGGAGGTATTCTGCTTCCAAATCAGGCGTGAAAGAATTATTGTTTTTTGCGAAATTCAATTGTTCACAAATTGCACATGCAATGGAAGAGGTTTCTGTTGGAGTTAATTCACACAAACCTAGGATTTATTTTTCCTAAGGTTATTCCTTGTTTATTAGTCATAATTAGTCATTATCCAGTCTCCTATATTTTAGGGGAGAATATTCCACCCAGAGAATATTCTCTTTCAATTGACACTTCAGTTTGACTAGTTGAGTTGAGTTTAGATGTTGCATGGATTTTGTCACCATGCAACATTGGGATCATCACCAACTCACTACTCTTTGTTCAGTCAGTTAACTGAAGACTAGTTGACTAGTTAATTCAGCTAGGTGGCAGTTCAGTCTCGTAACTGCCTGAGAGACTAGACTAGGTGGCAGTTCACTCCCGTAACTGTTGGTGTGTGTCCAGATCAATATAGACCACCACTATGGCTCATTAGTTACTCATGTATCCTATATCTATTGTAAATTGTTCACTCTTTGAGTGTGGAATACGGTTAATGAGAATTCTTCAATTCTTTCTATCTTGCTTCTTCTTTCTCAATTTCTCTCTGCAAATTTGTGTAGTATTTTCTAGATAGATCTATTATGTGCAGGTTCAACACATTTACGTGGTATCAGAGCTAATGGACTGCTAAGGAAAAGCTACACCAAATCATATTTTGCAGGTACAAAAGATTGAAGACAACAACATATGGATTATTCGCCAAAAATACTTCTCATGCCTCATAACTATTTGGAATGGAAGCCAAAAATTTTACTTCTGCTAAGATGCAGAGGCTTATACCAAATAACCATGGAAATGGAAGTAGAGCTTGATTCTGTTGATGAGAAAAATGACTTTTTCAATAGACAAGATATGGCCATAGGAAGTATCGGCATGTATGTTTCTCCTGAACTTTTCCATCAAGTATATGAAGAATCACAAGGATCAACTCCAAATGAATTATGGACCAGATTGGAGGTTTTATTTGGGAATAAAGAATATTGTGAATATTTCATGCAGGAGGTCGAACAGATAGAGCCAGAAGAGAAGCCATCAGAAGATCAAACCTCTGATTATGAAGAGTCTTCTACAAACATTTTTGCAAAAAATAGTATTCCAATAATTGAAGATGATGTCTACTCCATTTCAAATTTATTTTCTGAAATTCATGTGGAATATATATGGCATGCATCTCAGGAGTCACATGCAGACACTATTGCATGCACCATGCATGCATGTCAGGAAACAAAAAGGGAGCCGCGCACATCAGACGCCATTTTGATATTTTCTGAGAAACATTTGCAGAAACAAATTGTATATTTGAATTCCTCTCGGGAAAATGTCCAATTTCGAAAAAAAAATCGTCTGAAATGGAGTCTGAAAATTGAAGTTATGATCATTTTAAAATCAACAAAATTTCAACATTTTTCTGGAAACGACCGCACGGTTTTCAAAATTTCATCCAAAATTTATTTGGATATTATTCATTACAAGAAGATAAAGTGGATATGTGTGGAAATATCAATGATGCATATACTTCATCATATCCATGCAGACATCTACATCTTCAACAAAATCTTCAAAGAGCACAAACTTGCACAATTGTGAGGTCTTCTTGGAGTGAAGGACAAGGTTGCTTAGCAACTGCCTTTTGTTCCTTATCATTTTTTATTTTATGCATTGTAATTTGAGGGGGGGGGGTTCCCATGAGTTTTTATCTCTTTCCTCGTTTAGGTCAGTGTATCTTTTGTATTTGGGTACCTAACATGGCCTCATAGCCGGGACCCATTATTTATTTTCACCATAGTGATGTTCAGGGGGGGTGTTGGAGTTACTTCACACACACCTAGGATTTATTTTTCCTAAGGTTATTCCTTCTTTATTAGTCATAATTAGTCATTATCCAGTATTCTATATTTTAGGGGAGAATATTCCACCTAGAGAATATTCTCTTGCAGTTGACACTTTAGTTTGACTAGTTGAGTTGAATTTAGATGTTGCATTGGTTTTGTCACCATGCAACATTGGGATAATCACCAACTCACTACTCTTTGTTCAGTCAGTTAACTGAAGACTAGTTGACTAGTTAACTCAGTTAGATGGCAGTTCAGTCCCGTAACTGCCTGAGAGACTAGACTAGGTGGCAGTTCACTCCCGTAACTATTGGTGTGTGTCCAAATCAATCTAGACCACCACTATGGCTCATTATTTACTCATGTATCATATATATATTGTAAATTATTCACTCTTTGAGTGTGGAATATGGTTAATGAGAATTCTTCCATTCTTTCTATCTTGCTTCTTCTTTCTCAATTTCTCTCTGAAAACGTGTGTAGTATTTTCTAGCTAGATATATTCTGTGTAGGTTCAACACATTTACAGTGTCTTTAATTTGTTTCATGTAGGTGTGTCCTGCATATTTCTTTCGCAAGGAAGTGTGGGTAGAAAGTGTTTGTTGGTTTTCATTGGTAGTACTGCATGGTATTTCTTCTAGCCCAGGAAATGTGACAGTTGCATGACCATTGTGGGATATGCGGCCATACATGTTTCTATTGTGTTTTGCACAAACTAATTTCTTTAGATTGTGATATGTGAGTTTCTCTCTAAAAGGAAGAGTAGCAATGTATTTTTTCTCTCGTGCATGACCTTTTTCAAGTTGTGGTAACTTACTCTACGTTTCTTGTCCAAGGGCAGGATGACCTGATGGAAACTGGGATGAATTTCACTCTCATTCAGGTTGTGATAACTTAGTCTACATTTTCTTTTAAGGCCTATATGGCCTCATCACAACTGGGACAAATTTCACGCATAAATTTTTTCAAGTTGTGATAACTTAGTATACATTTTTTGTTTAAGCTCTATATGGCTTCATCACAACTGGGATGAATTTCACACTTAAATTTTTTGTTTAGGCCCTGTATGGCCATATCACAACCGGGAGGAGTTTCATTCTCACTAAAAATCATGCCACGCATATGCAGTTTCGATGTGGTTTGGGTGGCATGAACATTGAACCTTGAACCAGTGATATGTCCAAGCAAAGCTTGATAATGGATATGTGTTATATCTATTTTCAATGAGAGGATGTCAATTGTTTGGTCATAATTTGAATCAATAGACCAGGAATGGACAGTGTCATCTGGCAAGGCCGACCAGACCTGGATATTTACTATGAATATGATAGACATCCATTGCAAACAGAATCTGCAACCCTCCACATTTACTTTTTCATATGGCAGATCCATGTTTACAAGGTATTCTTGCCAACTTCCAATTGCCGACATATTTTCTAGGAGATACAATGAAAGGTGTTGATGCAAGAAACTAAAAGCCTATTGGTTGTCTCCTATAATTGCATTGCAAAAGGACTATACAGTGTAAAGCCACAGCGACTGCACATCGAACTCCACTTCTACCAAACAACAAATTGCATTGAACAAACTATCTCCACAGCAAGACACAACAGTTGTTGCTAGCTGTAAACCATGACAGTCTATGCGATGCATAATTCATTTCCATTGTGATTCAAGGTCTTTGAAAATTAGGGACAAGTAAATATGAACTCCTTCAAGATTGAATATGGACAATGTTTTGTACAATAGTGGTTCATAATGACCACTGACAACATTGGAATCATGGAACAAGATGCAATATGGATTGTTAGATGCAATTTTGTTGAATAGTAGATATCTTGTTTTTCTTGTCAATGACCATATTCCAATTGATATATTGAGCCAGTTAGACAGCCACCGTATACAAAATGTATATCCCCAAAGTCCCCTCTCATGTGCAGGCAGAATTGGAGACGTAGACAACCGCATCTTTGAAAAATACGTAGAGATACCGTGTATTTGCATGCAACTACCGAAGAAAATCAGATTCCAGTTCGTATTCATACGACTCCAATGCCTCAACGTCGCCATTTTTTAAACAACCCAAGAAATAATCTATCAATCCATTGTGCAGGTCAGTCGAGGAATAACGAAAATGTAGTAGAACCTGAAATGCATCGAAAAGGAAATCCCCTACAGTATACGAGAATGCATCCAATCTAAAAAGGCCATTTCTATGCAACACCTCATCAATGTTGTCATGTATAATGGAGTGTGTATCTATTTCATATGACTCAACATCTATTACTTCTTTCATCTTTTCAACTGTGATTTTGAAGTTGTTTCTTAGATACTTTTAGTTTGCATGAAAACAGAGAAAAGGGGAAAAAAAGAATAAAACAAGGTAAAAAAAAAAGTAACACAGGAAAACTACAAGCATGGAACTGCATAGAAATCCTCGTATGTATATTTCAACCTTCTTCTTGTCAATTTCAATCCCCCCTAGTCCCCATAGCAGATGAAAAGAAAACAAACCCACACTGGAAAGTGAACCAAACATAAGAAACACTGCAAATAAATAACACCATAAATTTACTGAGCAGAAAGACCGATTTGAAACTATTCATGGTGTGCATCCTACAAGCTTCTCAGAGCCAGAAAAAGTTCTGCAAAATAGAAAGGACAAGAAAAAGGAAACAGGTGGACGCAGTTTTCTGACCCACAGAATAAAAGCATTCCCTGCCTCTACACCTCGGCTGATGGTTCCCTCTTCTGATAGCTCTGAACTAGTTTTCGAAAACCCCTCTGCATTGCAATTTTCGAAATAGCTATGAACGTGGCAGCCGGCATATGAAGACGCATGGTTTCCACGAAAAAAAATTAAGAACACAGAGAAAGATGGTCTACAACAAAATTTTGAAGCAGACACAAAAGCTTACCCGTCAATGAGGGATGACAAGAGCTCAGCTCCAAAACCTGCAAACTACAACAATAGATCCAACAACTTGCAAAGTTGAAGAACAACAAACCAGGGAAAAACCATGAAGAGGTCCAACTGCAACTGTAGGACCTCAACTTTGCAAAGTTGAATCAAATAAGAACAAGAATCATGGAACAAACCAATGAACAAGCATCAACCACTGAACCAACGATGTCGGTGGAGAACAATTCAGCACAATTTCATTGCAAACAACACCATGAAAAAAATGGATCAAAACTGTATTACAAAACATCTGTACAATAAACATTTAAGACTGCCAAACCTGTTAGGTAAACACTTAAGAATGTCAGAACCGTCGAAGGGCGTAGCGCTGTGAAAACATTTAAGAAAAAATGCAATGTGGCAAACCTATTCTCTCGAAGAAGGAAAGACTAAAGAAAAAATCACACATAATAATATGCTAGAGAATGTATTGTAGCTAGCAAAAAATACTAAGCCAAACATTTGAACTAATGCTAGCATTAATCCACCTTCAACCAATGCATAAGAAAATATATGATTCAAAAAGACCATATACGATCAAATACTTTGGATATGCCAACATATATAACATTGGGAATAGCGAAGCCGGCAATAAGACCTCCAATCCGTTGTCCAATCATATCATGACATATATGGTACTTTTTATTATATAAAAATCAATATTTTCAGTTCCCTAGTTCCAACAATAGATAATATGGAAATATTTGTGGTCAAAATACAAACTAATACGAGGTCAACAAATTATCGATCGCTATAGTCCCTCTATGCCTACGGTAGGGACTAATAAGGACTCACTTGATTACGTGGTCGGACTCTCAAAAATCACGATGGTTTGATATGATAAAGTTTATTTTTAAATTCTTATTGGTCTTTGAGTTAGATTTTTAATCTTCATTAAAATCTCTTACAATATAATTCAAAGAGAAAACACTAAAGTTTATTTTTAAATTCTTATTGGTCTTTGAGTTAGATTTTTAATATTAATCGTGGTCCCATACAAACGTCTTGTTCTTCTTTGAATGTCGATGCTAGACACATAACCCATATTTGTCACAACTACAATGAAATATAAAAAAGAAAACCAGATGTTCTCCTCTTATTTTCTGTTCCTGGAAACCATGTGTTTGGTGCATTTTTTCCAGGTTGTTCCCTTCCAATCACATATTCCAACTTCCACATCCTGGATATCGTGTTATAGATGTTTCCAAAATAGCAATGCAAAGGGGTTTAGAAAACGAATTTGGAGTTGTCACGGGGGCCAAGCATCTGCCAGGGTCTTGTGATAAGGCATGCTTTTATTCTCTGAATCAAAAACTTCGTCCACTTGTTGCCTTTGTGTCTTGCAAAGAATCTTCTGCCACTAAAAAGCTTATAGAATGCACGACAGGAATAGTTTCAAAAAATAATATACCTTGAATACTCAGTCTTTGTGCTCAACAAATTTATAGTGTTATTTATTTGTGTTGTCTCTTCTACTTGGTTCAATGTTCATTGTACGTTTTTTTTCTTGTCATATGTTGTAGTGACTAGCAGGATTGAATTTGACAAGAAGAAGGTTGAAGGATACATAATGGAATTGGTATGCAGTTTTGCACTTATAGTTTTCTATTTGTCTCTTTTTTGTTTTTCATTTTTTTTTTCTCTGTAACTTGCATATAAACTAAATATAGCTAAGAAACATCTTGAAAATCATAGATTAAGAGATGAAACAATTAATAGATGTTGAGTCCTATGAAATATATACAGACTCCATTCTACATGACAACATCGACTAGGTATTGCATAGAAATGGGCTTTTTAGATTGGATGCATTCTCATACACTATAGGAGATTGCCTTTTTGATGCATTTCAGGTTCCATTGCATTTTCGTTATTCCTCGACCGACCTGCATAATGGATTGATAGATTATTTCTTGGGATGTTTAAAAAATGGCGATGCTAAGGCATTGGAGTTGTATGAATATGAATTGGCATCTAATTTTCTTTGACCATTGCATGGAATACATGACGTCACTACGTATTTTTCAAAGATGCGGTTGTCTGCATCTGCAATTCTACCTGCACATGAGAGGGAACTTTGGGGAGATACATTTTGTATACGGTGGCTATCCAAGTGGCTCAATATATCAATTGGAATATGGTCATTGACAAGAAAAACAAGATATCTACTATTCAACAAAACTGCATCTAGCGATCCATACTGCATCTTGTTCCATGATGCCAATCCTGTTAGTGGTCATTATGAACCACTACTGTATATAAAATTATCCATATGCAATCTTGGAGGACCTCATACTTACTAGTCCCTCATTTTCAAAGACCTTGGATCTCAATGGAAATGAATTATGCATCATATACACTCCCATGGCTTGTAGATAGCGACAATTGTTGCATCTAGTTGTGGAGATAGTTTGTTCAATGCAATTTGTTATTTGGTGGAAACAGAGTTTGATGTGCAGTCACAACGGCTTTACACTGTATAATCCTTTTGCAATGCAATTATAGGCGGCAACCAACAGGCTTTTAGTTGCTTGCATCAATACCTTTCACCATATCTCCTAGAAAATATGCCGACAATTAGAAGTTGGCAAGAGTACCTTGTAAACATGGCACTGCCATATGAAAAAGGAAAGGTAGAGGGTGGAATATTCTATTTGCAATGGCTATCTATCATATTCAGAGTGAATATCCAGGTCTGGTCGGCCTTGCCAGATGGCATTGTCCATTCCTGGTGTATTGATTCAAACTACGATCGAAAAATTGACATCATCTCATTGAAAATAGATACACCACATATCCTATATCAGCCTTTGATGGGAAATACTACCGGTTCAGGGTCCACTGTCCATGCCACCCAAACCACATCGAATCTACATACGTGTAGCATGTTATTTAATGAGAATGAAACTTGTCCCAATTGTGATGAAGCCATACAAGGATTAAAAAAAAAACGTATACTAACCTATCACAACTCGAAAAAGGTCATACGTGAGAGAAACAAATACATTGGTGGTATAGGAAATACTACTAGTTCAGGGTCTAGCATCAATTCCAGCCAAACCACATTGAATCTGCATAAGCATCGCATGCTATTTAATCAGAATGAAACTCATCCCGATTCCCTGTTTCCATGAAGTCATCCTGACCTTGAACAAAAGACGTACTTATCACAACTTGAGAAAGGTCATACGTGAGAGAAAAAAAATGCATTACCACGCTTCCTTCTAGACATAAACTAACATATCACAACCTAAAAAAAATTGTGTGTGCACAACACAATCACATTTTTGCTTTTCTTGTTGAGCACAAACATCACATTTCAAATGACAAAGAACATAATAGTTTTTATCATCAAAACAGTGAGGATGCAATTCTCATAAGAAATGTTGCTTCCACCTCCAGCATGGCTTCTCAACAAGTGGAACTAGTTTCCAGTGGAAAGCATAAGTTAACCTACCACATCTTGAAAAAATAGATACGTGAGAGAAATAGGTACAGTCACATATCCCACAATGGTCATGGCACTAACCGAAAGGAAAAAATCACATTTTGTGGGCTAGAACCAACACCATGCACTACTACCAGTGAAAACCAACAAACACTTTCTACGCATACTTCCCTATGGAAGAAAGATGCAAAACAGATCTATATGAAAAAAATCAAAGACACTCGTTCCATTGCATGTGAAATTTGCGATCAATTGAATTTCTAAAAAAAACTAAGTATTTCACGCCTGATTTGGAAGCAGAATACCTTCGCTTAACACTAAATTATAAAACATTTTCCAGTGGAAATATTTTTCTTCCATGCAAACGGTCGCTTGAAAATGGGAAACTGCCACAATATGCAATGCCTGACCAAATAATATGTAATACACCACTACCAAATGTAAGTGCACTTACAGAACTTGAAGAGAGGCTTGTGTATCTTCGAATTGCATTTGCACAAATCAAACCTTGGGGCTATAAAGGACCCCAAATGGGCTTAATGGGATCAATTATTAATGTGTATGTCCAACTAGATGTTGTGCAAAAAGCCTTGCCACAATTTATTAGTGATACAATGACAATTGTTGTGGTTCTCAAAAGACGTTTGCAATACAAGAATGCATATCAAACAGGTAAAGTGCGTGTGCATGTTGTCATGAAAGCATTAAAAGAATTATGTTCCAGGGCCTTGTACAAAGCACATAACATTTGTATAAATGAGAATTGGAACAATGTTCTTGGAGAAGGGGATGACAACTCTCCACAAACTCTTGAAACTGTTAGTGAATTTAATACAAGCAATGAATCAGATAATGAAACACCTGTTGAAACATTGATACATGGATTCACTGACTCACGATGCATTCGTGACTTGCAAGACAAGATTGTCGAAATTGCACCTACTGAGGGGCAACGTCCACTTGCAATATTCAAGGACAAATTTGCTGAGGAAATGAACTTGCCAACATTGTTCTATTTTTATTATTCCTTAATTAAATCACTTTATTAATTAATTATCCTTTTTGCCTCTAAAAAGTGATTTATTCGTCCCTATGGCTTCTCTGGCCACTGAAAGTCACTTCTCATAATCTAATCCTATATTGTTCTTCCTCTCAATTCCAATGAGCTATTACACTAAGATTTTTCTCCAAGTATTATGCCCAAAATGACCTTCTTAGTGAAATTAATTAAAATATGACCCATAATAACTCAAAATTACAGAAATTGTTGGAATGCAACGGAACCAAAGACAATCTATGCGGAATGGATCCTGATAATGAAATATGATGAACAATCCAAGTTGGGCCCAATAAAACCCCTCAGTAAATCGTGAACTCATTGTCACCCCCATCTGGCTACTCTGGTAAGCATAACACCCTGTAACATAATAATTTCCAAAAATGGGGACATTGCATACCTACTTCTTCAAAGCCCCTAATGGTTCCAATATTCCCATAAATAGGTAAAGGATACACTTGGGAGGTCATGAATGTGGCTTTAAGATTTCATGTGGGTCATGTGTGCCTGTGTTTCTAGGAATGAAAATGCATTCCTATGTGCACACGTGCCTTCACACCATTGCCACTTTTTGAACAATCATTTTCATGCGAGTGGCCCATGATAAGGCCCCACATTTCATATAATATTTTATTTTAAATATTATCATTCTTTACTTTTGCAAAGATGTAGGTGCCCTAACTATATGAATGTTGAAAGGACCCTACTAAAGTCATGAATAATTATGGTAAAAGTAGGAAATAATAATTAGTGGCTACAATAAAGAGATTCATTTTAGGAAGCTTTCTGATGGTTCATTTTAACTATGAATAAGGATTGAATGCCTAATTCTAATAATCATAGGTTGTGTTTTTGAGTAGTATCATGAGTTTGAATGCCTAATATTTGTTGGTGTGTAATATTTTATTTTGATAATATTTGAAGCCAAGTAAGGATGACAAATAAGGACAATTCCCAAGTTTATTACCTTCTACATATTTTTGTGTGGTATCAATATCTGGGATATGTGTTGATCTTTGTGCCAAATCAAACCCAATCTTAGCGATTTAGCATTCCTGGCTTGGTACTTGTTAGGAATGACCTCATTTATATTTCCAAACTTGTTGTATTATTTATGTTTTAAATTTGAATCTCTGTATCATTAGCTCTACATTTGGAGTATGCTCCTACCTGACAACTTCTGATGATATTGGTAATAAAGAATGACTTAGTTTTATTTTTTCATATTACATCTACATAAAATTATTTAGGCTATCAATGATAGGGAGCAAAACATTCATGAGACTATCTCTTCATCCCTATCAATAAACCTTTGGTCCCTTAGTGCATTTATGGGGTCATCCCAGAGTGTTAGTATATCTTTCGATCTAATAGTAACAAAGATATAAGGAGATTGATTTTTTGGTTTGGAGTGATAAGGACCTATAAGTAAATATTTATGATACCAATCCTAGGATACATTTTCTCTTAATTATGTGATATTCCAAAGGAATTGAGAACATCCTTAGTTTTCTCTAGATGCAATATAAGTGAGTTAGTACATGAATTATATTAAAACAAGGAAATAACAAAAACCTATAGATTGAGTGCATTTAATTTCATAAGTATTTTCTATTTGATTGTGTGGATTTTGTTTGAGAAATTAATCTCACTATTTGAGGATACAAGTTATAATTTGTTCAGTTAAATACATTGTGTCAATACTTGTAAAGTTGTAGTAGTCCATGGTTAGGTGAAGTAAGTCCACTAGTCCCTTGGTAGGGAATTTCTGACTCACGACTATTTTTCTCACCCATAAGTTGTCAACATGTTTATGTAGTTCTACAATGTCCTTTAAATTGCAAACAGGGGCCTAAAATTATTTGGCTATTCATACTCCATTACTAACACCACTGGCTAGAACTCCTACTCCTCCTCCTCCTTCAGAAATGAACAACATCATGAGCGTGTACAAAAAAAAAAATCATTATAATAGAAAATAGAAAATAATTTTGCATTCACTAAAACCTTAATTAGAGAACTATCCATTGAAACAACCTGAAAGGCCCTCTTCATGAATGTTATTAAACAACCTAAGATTGAAATAACCATAATAGGTTATGACTTTTCTCTGATATTTCTACCATTCACAACTGAGCAATAATGGCAACATTGATTTTCTAAGGGACATAAGTATGTACATATTTCCTAGTCATAATTTTTAATAAATCATTTATTTGTGGATGAGATAGCACCAAAATGATTAAGCAGTGTTTTGGATGTGGCTCATTAAGAATAGCATGAAGATTACATTTATCAATTCAAAGGTAGATTAGATAAGAAAGCATATTGTGCTTTCTGACTTATTTACAATATGGACTTCAAAAATCAAATAACCTTACACTAATTGGTCATGTGTGTGGAAATGAAAAGTGTAAGAGTACAACATGAAGCATCCTACATGGGAATAACTAGTTGAGCCATATTTAATTTGTTCAATACTTTCTTGATCAATGCAAATTTACCTCAAGGGATCAGGTTCCCAATTATGGAACAAAACTTAGTAGCACATGATAATGCAATTGACACATGGGGATACATAGGAGAGAATATTCCCGCAATAAAATAATACACGAACATGAAGGATCTTGACGACTTCATGGAGAAAAATAAAGTGTCAATTGTTGAGAGGTTGTTCCTTAATATTTGGCCCACAAACAAAAAAATGAATTGCAATTAAGTTCATGTTGTATATTGGTCATATTTAGCCTTTGAGAACCAAAGCATAAGAGGAACAAAAAATCCACAAGACCTCAAGCAGACAAAATATAAAAGAATCTTATTTCAAGCAGACAAAATATAAAAGAATCTTATTGTAGATCCAAATGCCAGTGTTAAAATAGCCAAAATTAAATTAGAAAGAAATAAAAAGCTACGGGGAACATATGCTTGGCTAAGCCTCCAAGCCAATAAAACAAAAGAAACAAATGGATAAAAAAATATAGTACCAACTAATTTTCAAAATCCAAGAAAAAGGGTCTCTAACCTTAGATCATTAGATCATAAATAAGGAAATTGGCACAACATATAAATATTTATTACCTAACACAAAATAGATGCATTAATAACTCAAAAACTTAAATAAATTAAAAACTAATATCAACAATATTGAAAACTTATATATATAGATATATAGATAGATAATTGACTTTATTTATATGTTTTAAATAAATAATAAATATTTAATTTAAACTTTTAAAAAATCAATATTCAATCTTTATTTTAATAATTCTTTGTCTCACATATCATTACATAACCCAAAAGAAATATTTAATATTTATTTTAATAATTCTTTGTCTTACATATCATTATATTTAATATTAAATTATTTTTTTTCATCATATATAAATCAAAATTAATATAATTTAATTTAATAAACAATTTGAATATGTGATATGTGAAAAGCGAATATTTTCTTTTCCATTCTCATAATTGAGCAACCAACAATAATTCTCATATAAAAAGTGTTGGTTACTATTTAAATAACTATTAAAATAAATGCTTAAATATGTGTAAATTGTACACTTTACCAAATATTCTTAATCAATGTTTATATTTATTTTTTTAATATCTAATACATTAATATTAGTTTGAGAATTTGTTATTATTATATATATTTTTAAAATTATTTAAAAATTTTAAATTATTATAAAATAATAATAATCATCTAATTTTAAGATCACTATCAAGTTAGGTACTAAATTGGTGTACAAGTTTTTTCTATTCAAGAGATTTGATTACTAAAGTATGGAGATATACATACCCTATCCTATTTCTGGATTTGAATCTATAACTACTTAAAAGGAAACACAAAATTTTAATCAAATTAAATTTAAAAAAACAACATTAATTAAAATCCCTTGTCCCACAAATAAAAAAATCTCATATACTAGTTTGGAAATTCTTATAAATTATGTATAGATGTTATAGCACTAATAATATACCATCATCTCATTCTTAACTTCAAGCATAGCTATGATGCCAAAAAAACCATTTTCCATTTTCATTAAAAGGAATAATACTTTTATAACTGGGCAGGGAAGATATGTCGGATTTTAAATCGAAATGGTTTTATTACTTGGAATCGAAGAAATCTCAAGTTGAGGAGCTCGCTATGTAAAACTGTTTTTATATTTGCATTCGATGGAAAATACGGAAATGTTTTTATAACTTTGAGTGGAAGAAACCTTCGAATATAAATCCACTTTTATATTTTCATCATATTGAGAAAAACAAAATGCTTGGGTAACGTTGGATGGAAGAGATATCATCTATGGTTGTAAGCAAAACATAATGCTTTTATTACTCTGGACGAAAGAGATATTAAAAAAATGAATATTTATTTTTAAAAAATATTTTTTATATCCTTGATAAATCCGAACATAAATGAGAATATGCCATGAAATTCAGTTTACATCGTATCAAACGTGAGGGATGGACAACGCAAGATGGTGAGCCGTGGCGGGGGCATGCTTTTGAACGACGCAAGATGGTATGCTATTTCTACACATATTCCTAACAATAATGAGAATATATATGTTGGAATATATACTTTATGTATATATTCCAATTATTGAAATATCAGCATATATTCCAGTTATTGAAATGTGTGTTAAGATGGCATAATCCATTTATATTAAAGTTGGTGTATGTTATCTCATCAGAATTAAATTTAAATTTAATTCTCGTGATATCGTCTTTCCCGACCTGCTCTGTATATTTACTCCATTCTCCGAAGTTACCGGAGCAGTATAATTGGTAATTTATTTGTAGCATTTTTTCTTTGAGGTATATCTGCAATTGCTAAAATCGTGAAATATGTTCTTCAAATAGCGATTTTGCTGGGAGATCCACTATACCTTAAAATGATTTCCGTTGCATGAATTTCTGCAGGCAAATTCCTGCAACAAAAGACGTCGATAAGGAGGACGGTTTGAAATCCTTTTCCGTTTGTCTCCACTCCACTGGTATATTTGTAAGTTCGGAGTTTTTTATTTCGTGATAATTGGGAACTTCTCCAGTTCTAGCTACTAATAAAGGCGATGGCTTCCAAAGGTAAAGGTAAGGCTATTGGCATTGATCTTGGAACTACATACAGCTGCGTAGGAGTATGGCAGCACGATAGAATTGAAATTATTCTTAACGACCAGGGAAACAGAACCACTCCTTCCATGGTTGCCTTCACACCTTCTGAAAGAGTCGTTGGCGATGGTGCGAAGTATCAGATCGCAACTAATCCCTACAACACCGTGTTCGATGTCAAAAGACTCATTGGAAGGCGATTCAGCGATCCCCATGTGCAGAGTGACATGAAACTATGGCCCTTCACTGTCGTCTGTGGAGACAAAGGCAAGCCTCTTATTCAAGTCCATTACAAAGGTCAAAGGAAGGAGTTTGAAGCAGAGGAGATATCCTCCATGGTTCTATCGAAGATGAAGACGATAGCAGAAGCTTATCTCAAATCTGATGTCAAGAACGCTGTCATCACAGTGCCTGCCTATTTTAGCGATTCTCAGAGGAAGGCTACTAAAGATGCTGCCGTCATTGCGGGCCTTAAGGTCATGAAAATTATTAATGAACCCACAGCTGGAGCTATAGCTTATGGGTTCTATACAGAGTGCAAAGAAAAGAAGACAATCCTGATTTTCGACCTGGGTGGAGGTACCTTCGACGTCTCCGTTCTTACTGTTGAGAATGGGGAATTCGAGGTGAAGGCTGTCGGAGGGGACATGCATTTGGGAGGCGAGGATTTTGACAATAGGATGCTCAATTATTGTGTCCAGCAGTTCAAGAGAAGAAGCAAAAAGGACTTGACGACAAGTGCAAAAGCCCTTCGGAGACTCCGCTCAGAATGCGAGAGAGCAAAAAGAAGTCTATCTTCCGCTGTAGAAACTGTAATTGATATTGACTCTCTCTATGAAGGAACGGATTTGCATATCAAGATTAGTAGAGCCAAGTTTGAGGAGCTTAACGCTGATTTCTTCGAAAAGTGCATGCAAATCCTGAAGCAATGTCTGCAAGACTCGACAGTGAGCAAAGATCAAATTAATGAAGTTGTTTTGGTGGGAGGTTCCACCCGCATTCCAAAGGTGCAGGAACTCCTACAGCAATTCTTCAATGGAAAGCAACTCTGCAAAAGTATAAATCCCGATGAAGCTGTTGCATATGGTGCTGCAATTCAGGCGGCAACCTTGAACAATGAAGG
>JZKD02S1633961.1:588413-637101 GCA_000966675.3 Picea glauca | reverse complement strand
GGCATCCTTGTCTGTCATATCAGCACGCATAATGGATCTACTTTTGTTTTCCTTGTCCAAGTAGGTGGTATAGACAACCATTATGTCCCCAAAGAACAGTTGTCTAGTTTGGCGGTTGTTCAAGCCCTCTATTGATAGTACTTTGGATGTCATAACTCTAGATCTGATGACATTTTTTGAACAGGAAAACTAAAGTGAATGGTAGTGTGCTACAAGTACACAAATAGTATTGATGAACTATGGAGCCATAGTTTCGCAACCACACCTATTGGTCTGCGGAACATGCAACACGTTTGGCATTTCACTTGTACTTGTTGATACTTCTTGCGAGCTGGAAACCATGTATTGCAAATAACATCAGCATATTCGCCATGCCATAAATGTATATATATCCCAGGAAATTTGTTTAGTAAACATAGTAAGAGCACAACGTATGCATATTTACCTTTGGCCTTGTCAGTATGTTGATGTCTGGGATGTCTGACTTCTCATGGTTGTCTCACTAGTCCATCTTTTTCTGATGCAATCATGTGCAGATGAACATCAGGAGTAAACAAATATATGCATTGTATATTGTCCATCGAAATGACCAAATAACTATAAAATTGTATGCATCTTAATTTTTTAACTGGAGAAATGTTTAACAGTAAACAGGGAGTGACCGCGGGTCACCATGGCCAATCTGTATATCGCGGACCCCTGAAAGCCAGGGGAGCAATCTTCAACTTGCCAACCTGGTAGCCACAATCGAAAAAGTGGGTAACTATGGAATAAGGTAGAATAAGGATCACATATGTCAGCCCGTTAGTCTTCCAACTGGCGCACGGGGGAATTTTCGAAAACCACACTAAGCAGATGAATTAGAAAACAAAATGGATAATAGAAAATGGAAAAAGTAGAAACAAGGAGTGCAGAAAGGCCCATTACTGTGAATTCATCATTTTCAAGTCTAATATTATATGTTCCCTCCCAGTTTGTATATTTAATTTACCGACACACTTGGTATACCTTTTAGAATATTGTACCACAGAACCCTCTGCTGCTGCACAGAAGAATTCATCTCCCTATCCAAGCAACCTGTTTTTTCCAAGGCAGCAACGTCGAAGATGCAATCAAGACGAAGGCAAGTTAGTATGAAAACAAGCATCTAAAAGAAAAATAAAAAGGTCTATTTACCCACCAAAGAGTCATTCGTCTTGTCTAGTGATTTTGTTTCTTTAAATGCAACAATGCAGCGCAAACACAAAGGACATAAAATAGCTTAGTATGCAGGAAGGAACGCATGTAACCAAGATAACTTACCATGTAGGAAGGCACACAACTAGTTTAAAACATATATAGACCATAAATTAAATACAAAATAGTGCAATATGAAACAACAGCACAAGCATGCACCTTTCTATATCCTCTTCAGCCGATGCAGTCAAGACTCCCTCCTTTTCTCCAACTACTCTGTTTGCTTCAATGTGGGAACTCACAAAATTCAATGTACATCAATGGAAGTTGGTATTCACTGGAGAACAAGCAATATGTAGATACAACAAAACTAGCTCAATGAACAGTTTACAAAGGCAAAAACATGAACCTTTTCTCTTCTCTATCCATGGGTGTTCCATGGGTGTAAACGCCTAGATTTTTTTTCCTTGGCCAAAATATATTACAAGGAAGAAAATATTACGCAATTGCATGGCCGCAGCTAAACGATTTTTGGTTTTCCCTGGAAATTCATCCAGATATTCCCTTTAACCATGTTATTTATCCTCTACACAAACTGTTGTGCCCACGTTACAAGTTCTCAGTTTTCCGTGGAAAACTACCCAGACATGCTTCTAGACATGAAAATATAATCTTGAAGAATATTTGTTGCACATATCATATCTCAATCACAACACAAATTGTATCATGCGCACACCAGTCTATGTAGAGGAGAAAGAACATGTCATGTCATATTTGCACATCTAACCATACATGGTCTATAAATGTAGGATGCATACATATGCTTTATCCCAACAAAAAAACAATGGATATTGTAACTTCACATGTAATCCTCCAACAATTGTGTATGCAACTATTTTCTTTCATGGCAGGACTCGAGCACCAGGAAAATCTCACAGAAATACAGATAACGACCTCTGCAAAAATGGAAAATAACACAACTGCAGAATGACTGGTGGGTGCATGGGTTGAACACCGTAAAGCGCCCCCAAAAAACAATAACAATCCAAAAAAAAAATTCTCCAACCACCGTCGCTGCACCCCAACCCTGCAAGGCCAAATCAAAGAAAAGAAACCAGCAAGGACCAAACCAGCGAGAAAACATGAAGAGGTTGAACTACACCCCCAGGGCCCCAAAGCACAAACCCTAGGAAAAGAAACAGAACCAACAACCCAGGAACCAATGAACCAACAAAAGCCACCGACCCAGTGAACAACATATGTATCTCCAACGATTACCAAACTGCAGCAGAATCAGAAAAGGAACAAGAAACATACAAGGAACATGCGACTACAAATAAGAAAACATTCTTACTTGCAAACTGAAAACACTGAACATCAAACAAGGAATACAAAATGAAACTATGGCATCGAAACTTACTCTGAAACGATGAAATGCAGAAGCACAGGTCGAATTGCGAGTGAAACAACAAAAAACAACAACCGAGAAACCAGCGAAGAAGAACCACTCACCAAACCAGTAATCAATGTATCTAGCTTCAACAATTACGAGGATGAAACATACAATGGCAACACCCAACAAACCAACAAAGAAGAAGCAGTCACCAAACCAGTAAACAATGTATGTAGCTTCAATGGCAGAACAAGGATGAAACATACAATGGCTATTGAAATAACATGTACTCTGAGAACCGTATTTACATAAACATTTAAGACTCTCAGGATGTCTAAGGACCTCGTGGTATGAAAACATTTAAGTTGTCAGGGGTGTTGGAGGATGTCGCTTCATGTAAACATTTACGTTGTCAGGCCTATTGAGGCATCTCAGAATAAGTGTCAATAAATTTCAATAAATATACAAATCTTGGATATGAAAACATTTCAATATGATTAGTACATATCAAAACTGACGGATATATTCGGGTAGCAGAAAATGCTAATACAAACATTCGAAATAATGGTAGCATTAATCGACCTTCAAGCAATATACAGGAAAAATATACGATTAAAACATACTGTCTACTAGAAAAAGTTTGGATATGTTTCCATATACTGCATTGGGAATAGCAAAGCCGACAATAAGACCTCCAATCTCTTAGCCAATCAAATCAGTACATATTTGTTACTTTTTAATATATAAAAATATATGCTTTTAATTCCATAGCTCCAACATTAGGTATTGTGCAAATATTTACGGTCAAAGGACAAATTAATATGTAGTCAACGCTTTATCGATCGCTATAGTCCATCTATGCCTACGGCAGGGACTAATAAGGACTCACTTGATTACATGGTCGGACTCTCAGAGTTAGTCATTTTTAATCTTCATTAAAATCTCTTGTAATATAATTCAAAGAGAAAACACTAAATTTCATAATACAATCATGATACTTAAAGAAAATATGATAAAAAAAAATAATGATAAACCAAAGGTTATCATGATTTTTATGGGCGCGTGGAACAAAAAAAAATCAAAATATAATAGAGAATATGATAAAATTAAAATATAATTAACTTATAAATTAAATAACGTTGCAATTAACTTATAAAATAACAAAGTTGTTTTTGATATTTTTAAAGGTAGATTTGATTTATCTTAATCTTTTTTATATAGTTTTTTTATAAATTTATTTATTTAAAGGTTGTTATAAATTTTATGGGCAAAGAGTTCATAAAAATTAAAAAATAATCAACTTATAGAATTAATTAATTTATAAATTAAAGTCAAGATATATTTGATTTAGGAGCTCTCATTCAATTGTGAACCATATTGTTACCTTTAGGATCATTGTGTAGGACTGTCACAATTTAATAAAACTAATATTCTATGTTTTTTGTTGACATTAGAAGAGCAAGTTGAGAGTTGATACAGTGAGGTTGTATGAAAATGTTCGTGCCAAGTTTAGGAACCCAAATGTTAATGCCAAGATTAAGAACACTAAGGGATGGTTGGAAGAAATTAATTGTAATATAGGGGTCAAGCAAGTTTGTCCCCTATCCCCTATCCTTTTTGGCATATACAAGTTGGATGATTGTTTAAAAGAAGTAAGATTTATGGGATCGACTCCCATTAGTATAGTCATCACCCTTCTTCTTTAAACTAACAATATTTTTCTTTTGTTGATGAGTCCCTATGATCTTGATAAGCAACTAAAAATCCTCAAAGTTTTATACTCTAGTATAGGTATGGCTATTAACACCTAAAAAATGTAGATTATGATAATTAAATCCAAAAAGATCACTTGCAATAATTTCATGTATGACAAAAACATCTCGGAGGAATTGACTTCATACAAATATCTTGGAATCAATCTCCATCACAAGCTCAAATAGAACTATAACACTCAAAAAAAGATAAATGGAGGGTGGAAAGCTTATTATGGACTTGAAAACAATTTTTTAAATTAGCATACATTTAGCTATGGGATAAGAAGACACCTGTCTTTGAGACTCTCAACATCCAGATTATCTTGTATGGTTGTGAATCTTGGCATTGAAATATCTCTAGAGAATTATGGAGAAAGATACATCAAATGCAAAAGTGTTTTACAACTAATAATATCAGATTAAAAACAATACACCCTATCCTATCCTCCTCATAGAAGAAGATATTTCCTACATTGAGAGTATGGCTATGAATGGGTACATAATGTACATGAACAAGATAAACAACATGGAAGACAAGATGCTTCCTAATATTTCCATTAGGGAAATTTTTAGGTTTAAAATGGACCTCCTAAGGAAAATAATAAAATAATAGTTAAAATAATAACATAAGAGTTGTGATTTTTCAAAGGGAAAGAAAGAAAACAACTTTTTTTAATCGTGTTTTTTAATTTCAAGTGCAAGAACTCATTAGATGTGAAATCAAATTCTACATGTAATGACTACCCACTCTACATACTCTTGATAAACCCACAATGAGAGAAACTAGAAATACATGAAAAAAACATATTTCTTGAAAGTATTAGTGAAAAGGGTACTTATGTCCTATATGATTTCAATGTTATCTTTTGAGGTATGAAAATTCCTTTGGATTATCCTTCTGTATATTTTTACAGGATCAACATATCTATGAAGAAGTCTTTAATTGGAACTTCTTGTAACATATCCAACACTTGGATTTTCTTCTTGTGTATTCATCAAATGAGTAAACTTAGATAAGGTTTTAGTTTCAACTCATCAAAAAAATTCCCCAACAATGGTGCCAAAAACATTTCACACAATCTTGCACCCCAGTGCGAATCCCTCACAAAGATACAAAGATGAGTGTAACATGGAAGTGTTGTCATTATCACCTAGAAAAATACTACCCTATTTTTGGTGAAAGATGAATCAAATACAAGGGAGGCTTCCCTAGTAGCACCTAGGGTTCCAAAGACAAGACAAGGCAATTATGGGGTCACCTATGTTACTATCCAAATTAACAACAACTTATTATGATATGAAAGATGTGAATTAGGTTGGTTACTTAGGGTAAATTCCATATTTATGTTACATACTTTTTAGGGTTGTTTTAGGGGTTTTGTTAATGAGTGACTATCCAACCAAAATTAGTCCCAAAACAATCCAGATCTGAAATTTATTGAAGGATATTATAAATACTTGTTTGAAATATGAATAAATTGTATCAATAACAAGTAATAAACATAAGTATGTTTCAACCACTTAAATAAATTTTAAATGAGTAACCTAGAATTAATGCAACTTGCTAAATCTAAAAAATTTAGGGCACATAAAATCCAATAAAACCAAGTCACAAAGAAAATTTTACTAGATTTTTTTCCAAGTCAAACACATACAAAATAGCAAATATGTATAGGGTTTCTATGGCTGAAAATATATATCCAAGCTACAAAAAGTCAGATTTAACCTAAAAAAAGTAAAAAATTTGGATTTTTAATTTTAAGATTGACTAGACAAGAATGTTTTAGTGCCTACTTGATGTTTTGGGCATATGGGGTCAAATAAGTTTCCCCTTGAGAAAATGTAAGTGAACCTAGGGTGATAGTTAGGTTTGTCTACTACAAACCCTAGCCAATTATCCTAGTGCCTTACAAGATTCAAAATGATTCAAGGGGAAGATTCTCCACTAGAAATACTTCAATGGATTTGAGAATGGACCTATCAAGAAGAAAGAAAGAGGGTGCACCAAAAACACTAGAGAAGCACAAACACACTTGCACCAATTAAAAATAAAATACCACAAATATTCAAAGAGAAAACTTAGTCATCAAATTGATTCACTGAAACCATTGATCAAAAAACATCCATCAATTTGCAAAGCATCCACAAGACACAATTTTGAGAGAGCACTCTAGAAATCCATTGATGGCGCAATCCATAAAGTAGACAAAAAGTTTTCTTCACAAGTTCTAGCAATGCATTACAATGAAAGGTTCTTCCATTTTTATAGACAGGGGATCTAACATCCCTCTCAATATAAAAGTAATATTCTCCTAGATATAGACTAAAAAAATTAGAAAACATGACTTGTCATCCACAAAGTAAAGGAGACTAATTCAATCTGCAAGTAAAACATGCCATATATAAATAAAACCCTCAAAGAAAGGAGGTTGTCCCACAATAATGAAGTCGACTGGGGTGAAGATACTCAATGTCCCTCCCAAAAGCATGGTATAAGCCTCAAATTATGGTGAAATAGTTGTCTGTGTAAGAATGATACTCAAGAAAGACAATGTCTAGCCTCAAATGGTGGGAAGTCCACACATGTGAAGTGAAATAGACCCAAAGAAGTCAATGACTCATCTAGCAGTGATGATAAGTCCCTAAGTAAAGTATCAAAGGAAATACCACAACCACATGTTGAGTAAGGAGCCTCCAAAGAGGGCAGAAAGTGACCCTCCAAGTCAAAATAGTTCATAAGACCTTCCAATAGCTAGTAGACACATCCACATGTAGGGGATGGTCCTAATATCAAGTGAAACATAGATCAAAAAGTGATAAAATAGAGGAGTGTGCTAAGATCTTCAACATGGCATGTCAAGAGGATTCCCATGCATGTAGAAATAGCCCAAAAGTGCCTCAAATGATGTGACAGATGCCTTGGGATACATGCATTGTCTTGAGGATTGTGAAACTACCACAAGAAGTGTGAGACTTCATGAGAAACTAAAGAATCATATCAAAGTTCCAAGGCCAAAGTGTGACAAATACATAAGAGGAGGGAGGGGGGGGTGGGGTGGGGTGTCCATGCTTAGGCATAAGAAAAGTGTAATTCTATAGGTATGACAACCTTTACAACATGAGAAACACTTTTACATAGAAAAGAGTGACTAAGACTATAATTTCCCCTAGATCACATGTCCTAATAGATCCATATCAAGACCCTCACATACCTACCCAGGCCATAAATGATCACATCGTGCTAACTTAATTCCACCAAGGGGTAGTTGGACAAGGCCATAAGATTAAGGATTATCTTGAAAATGGGTACTAGGAGGACACAACATGAATGGTATAAATACACCACCTAGGTCAAAAAAATTACACATATCATGTAAACATGGTCTAATACAATACATGAATATAACAATGGTCACACTTTTGAATCATTTGTTGATTTTTTATTAGAATCACAAAAAAAAAAATATCCTCTAGTTACCTATACATGTAAGGGGGTAACATTCACTTTGTGCATTATAGAGGCAAAGTATATGGTAGCTACTAATGCTTGTAAGGAGGTCATTTGGCTGATGAAATTATGTTTAGATGTGGGGATAATTAAGAGAGATATCATAGTTTATTGTGATAGTCAAAGTGTTATTTCTTTGGAAAATGACATGGTCTTTCATGCGAAGATAAAACATATTGATATATTGTAATACCTCTGGGCCAAACCCCAATTGTAAATTTACATATAAGTTGGTGAGCTAGGATATTTTGGGCCAAAGTGCCATTGTATATATGTTTTGAGGCTAGAGTGCATGTGTGGTTATTAGCATGGAGAGCCCAAATGGTAAAAGGACAACGATCCTATCATTTTAATATGCAATCATACTTGTATTATTAATAAAAATACATCATTCTTGCAGACCAGCCAGACAAAAATAGTATGGGGGGCTAGAACTCCACACTAGAGGAAAAGGGGGCTAAGATTCTAGGAAGAGGGTGTAAGCCAAGGGAATATTTTAATAATATTTCCTAAAGTCTAATTTATGGGATACATACTTATCCTAAGTTCCTAAAGTTGAGGAACGTAACACCAAGTGGGGACCATGTAGTTCCCACCATGACAAGTGTCCAGTTGGGAACATGCAAATATATTGTGGGAACTTAGTTTATTTTCCCATCATGATCATCATTCTAATTCCTCTCATGTTCATTCTTTCCATCCATAGTTGTGCCTATACTAAAAAATATTTGGAGTTCATTGTAACCAATAAACGTGGGTAGTTTGAATAGAAGAAATGGGTTTTCAAGCCTGTGAGCATACTAAAGAAGAAGGTTGTCAAGCTTGTGAGCATTCTCTCTAGGTGAGAAAAATGTTGGGAATTGTTTTCCTATGTGCTAGGTAGTAGTTATAGATCTATGATACTTTCTATTAGTCCTGTTGTCGAAGCCCCATAAGGGAAGTGGGATAGCCTAAGGAATATTGAGAAGAGAATGGGTACACTTCCTCGAGTGGGACAGGATGTGGGAAATGAGAGGTTGTATTCTAGTTTTGTAAGTTGCCAACTTGACCTAAGATTAATTTGGCTATCTGTTAGACCTTAGTCTAGGTTAGGAAGTCTTGGACCTAGTGGATTTTTTGATACAAATTTTATGAGCATAAAAAAATGAATACAAATTATTAAAAGATGCTTAAAAAAGAATAACAGAGATATGGTAAAATTGGTTTTCTATTCAATAAGGAAATAAGTTGAAACTATAAAATGCAATGAAAAACAAGCTTGTTGGAATGGTGGTGACTTTTCTCTGAGAAGAGATGTGACGGTTGCGCTCATTCACAAGAAGATTATTACAATGAGGCTCTAAAGTCCTTTTTACAATAGATAGGAATTTCAAAAACCCTAGACATCCAAAAAACCTAACCCTAGGAGATGAAGCGCCAAAAGTCATGTGGGCCTCGTTTGGGTAAGTTAGTACATCAACTTCCCGGGGTCGTAACTTTTGCATACGATCTTCGTTTTAGGCGCACGATAACCCATTGGAAAGGTATAACCGAGAAGAATAATTTTTGACTAGTCGAGATCAACGCCTACACTAGTCACTTGGGCCCTAAATCCCCAAAAAACGTCGTTTAGGGCCTCAAAATGGCCCCAGAAGTTTGGAACCCGAAAAAATATCGAAAAACTACCAAGGTGGAAAACTGTTTTTCAAGCCAGTGGAATAGGTGGGTGGCCACTGATATCCACCTGGATCAATCCTCCCTCCTTAGAAAGCAATGGTCTCCATTTCATTGAGTTCCCCGATCAGATGAGGAAGTTTCTGTTGAATTTGGCCCCGGGTGAGCCACTTGCCTTGGTGCAGGAGTTGTCTTGCTTTGAAAACTCGATAAAGTTGGATCCTTTATTGTTGAGTGCCCTTGATTTGTGTTTCCATAATCTGATCACTGGATTCTTTTTGCATGCACTCAGGGTTGAGCTCTGTTGATGTCAACTGATTTTCTATCTCTGAGGTGTCCAATAATGGTGGGAAATATGGTCGAACGAGAGTCACGTTGAAGAGTGGGTGTAGGCCAAGGAAATGGGGAATGTTGAGCTCAAAACCATTATCACCCACAACCTTGGTGATGGTGCACGGACCATAATGGAGTGGGAGAATATTACGATGGGGCCCTGTAATGTGTTCTTTCTGCAAGTACAACCAAACTTTGTCACCCACCTGAAACTTATGTGGCACCCGATGTTCATCATGGCATTGCTTGTACTTGGCATTAAAATTATGTAGAATATCCTGAACCTGTTGGTGAATGTGCTGGATCCACTCAAAGAACCGGGTGGCTTTGTCATATTCTAGTGGAGCAAGGGACGATTCATTCGAGGTGGTCGCCAGGGGTAGTGCAACATCCATGGGGCCCAATGGTTGGAATCCCAACCCCACCTGAAAGGGGTTGTGGCCAGTTGAGCTATGCAGGGCTCGAATGTAGCTATGTTGGACATAGGGAAGAATCTCATCCCATGTGTGGGGGTGTTTTGAATTGTACATGCGTAGGATATGTACAACCGTCTGATTGACGACCTTAGTTTGGCCATCTGTCTGAGGGTGGAAAGTAGTGGATTTGGTGATCTTGGTATCCAACAATGACCAGAGGCTCAACCAAAATGTGATGAGGAACTGACTATCACAGTCTGAGATAATGGTTTGTGGGATCCCAAAATGTACCCAAACTCGTTCAAAGAAGAGCTTGGTAGTGGCTTCTTCTATGATGTTCTTGTTGCAGACGACTAGAATTGCCATCTTGGAAAAGTGATCAACAACCACAAAAACACAGTCATTTCCCCTCTTGGTGGACGGGAGGCCCGACATGTAGTCCATTGAGATGAATTTCCACGTATTGTTAGGAGTAGGCAAAGGGGTGCACATGCCCTATTTCTTAGTGGTCAGTTTGGAAATAACACAGGTTGTGCAGGACCTGATATACTTGTCAACATCATGTCGAAGTTTCGGCCAATAGAAATTTTTCTGCAGCACTGCCACTGTCTTTTTGATGCCAAAGTGTCATGCCACCCGACTGTAGTGAGCTTTCCAAATCATCTTCGCGTGCTCGCTTGATGGAATGCAGAGATGGACTAGACGTCACAACATCCCATCCTAAAGATGGAAATTAGTGACCACTGAGTTGGCGCCAAACATTTGGTAGGCGGTGGATAAGTCAGGGTTTGTCTCATAGAAGTGGGGCCATCTAGAGGTCTCGTGGCTGCAAGACTCTAGCACTGTGGTGAGTGTCGCGAATGCAGGTTGGTTGAGTCAATAAACAACTCAGTTGGTACTTCTTGTTTTATACTTGATATTGAGGTGGAACTGTTGTAAGTATGTTGACCACTTATGATGGCAGTCATTCTGCAATTTTCCTTGGGTCTGCATGAACTCTAGTGGCTTGTGATCAATGTGGATGATTGTCTCCTTCCCAAGAATGTAATGTCTCTACTGGCAGCAGGCTTGCACAATGGAGTACATTTATTTGTCATAAGTAGGGTACTCACAGAAAAAATAAGATAGTGTCTCACTATGATATGCCACGGGGTGGTCATGTTGAGTGAGAACAACGCCCACAACATAGTCTGAAGTATCTATATTGACCTCAAAGGGATGTTGCAGGTATGGTAATGAAAGTATTGGGATGAGAAAAAACTCTTCTTCAAGTCATCAAATTCTTCTTGTTAGGACATGCCCCACACAATTTTTTCCTTATTGCGACCCCTGGTTACTTGGCTAAGGGCCCATGCGATATGAGAGAATCCTAACACGAACCTACGATAAAAATTAGCGAGGTCCAAGAAGCTCTAAATTTCAGTGAGTGTGGTTGGGGCTCACCAGTCACAAATGACCTAGATCTTGGCTAGATCCACATGCACACCATGTTGATCAATGATGTAGCCTAAGTAATGGATCCTGTCCATGCCGAAGGAGCATTTTTCCAAGTTTGCATATAGTTTTTGTTGTCGCAGGGTGTGTAGAACCTATTGAATATGATGCAAGTGTTCCGCCCAAGTCTTGTTGTAGATGAGGATGTCATCCAGATACACCATTACAAAAGTGTTGGTGAAAGGTCGTAGGATATCGTCCATCATCCTCATAAAAGTTGTTGGAGCATTTATCAAACTAAAGGGCATGACCAACTATTCAAAAAGACATTCTTTTGACTTGAAGGCAACCTTCCATACATCTGTTTGTTCTATTGGGACCTGGTGGTAGCCAGACTTCAGATCAATATTATTGAAGTATTTCCCCCCCGTGAGTTGATCAAGGAGGTCGTCGATTCAGGGAATCAGGTACCAGTTTCGAACTGTGATTTTATTCAGGGCCTGGTAATCAATGCAAAGTCTCTAGGTCTCATCTTTCTTCTGCACCAACACGATTGGGCTCCCACAAGGATATGATATGGGATGGATGTGCCCCTTGTGGAGCAGTTCTTGGATCTGCCTCTTGATCTCCTCATTTTCTAGCAGAGAGCGATGATAGACTAGCCCATTGGGTAGCGGTGGGCATGGGTTTAGATCGATGGGATTCTTGACCTGGCAGTGCAGAGGTACTCTGATAGGAGAGGCGAATGTATCTGAGTATTCTTCCACGACCTTATCCACTTGCTTATGTTGTTTGGAGAGATTAGTCGTGGAAGCCCTGCATGTGGTTGCGATATTTCACTCACTTTGAGAGAGAATCACAAAGAAAAAAAAATTCCCGGTCTGAGACATGACCTTCCTGCATTGCTTGGTAGAGATCAAGGAAATAGCAATAGGAGGGACTTCCTCGAGTATCCTGTACAATTTCATGTTCAAAGTAATAATAAAATTATGAGGCCTAGACTCATATACAAAATGACGTTTCCATAAATAAGGTTGGCCCAAAATAACATTACTAACATTGAGAGGAGAAACATCACACAATACCTAGTCTTTGAAGGGCTTGATTTCATACGATAATCGACACTGTTAGCTGACGCAGAGCTTGATTCCTTGGCAGATCCATCCAATGGTGTAGGGTTGTGGGTGTGGCGTTGTCGACAGGGCCAATAGCTTGACAACCTCTGTTGAGATGAGGTTCTTCTAGCTATTGTTGTCAACAATGAAGTGCAACAGGGTGGATTTTACCTACATCTGTGAATGGAAGAGGCTCTCTCCTTCTTCTGACTCGTCTGGTTCACCATGTTAGAGCTTGGTGGTAGAAACAGTGGCACTGGGTTTCGCATCAATGATCCTTCTTGCCCTTTTTGGTTTTGACTCAGAGTCAGAACCCATATTTGATTCAGAGCCTTTCACTTCAACCACAAATGACTTCTTTGAGTGGAAGTCAGCAGTGTTATGTCAAGGGCTCTTATGGAAGTCGCACCACTTCCTAGTATCTTTCTTTATATTTATGGTTTCTTTCTTTGCTTGCGTCTTGGACTAGTTGTCCTGATACTGTCCCTCTTTGCTATTTCCTTTGTTCTATGGGTTGAAGCTTCCCTTTCCTTCCTTTTTTTGTGAGGGGTTCCTAGGCCCAAATTTCCGCGTCTTTTGTTTGAGCTTCTGCTCGATTTTGACGGCATATCGGTATGCCACTCCCAAGGAAGAGATGTCCATAAATTCCATTTCGATATGGATGTATCTATGCAGAGATTTGCGATACTTGAGCGCCAAATGTTGCTCTAAATATTTGGTACCCAACTTCGTGAGCAAGGTATGGAAGATATTTGTGAACTCTGGCGCCACTGCTTAGTCTCTTTCTTCCCACAGTGTGGTCCATTTGGTATACAAGTCGTCATAACTTCCAACAGGGTAGTATTGTTCCTTAATAGCATCCCTGAAGGATTCCTAGGTGGTCGTGACTGTAAATAATGAGGGTTCCTCTGTTTCCTTTTGCTCACAGAAATTTTCCCACTAATATTTGACATGGGGAACGACTTTGAGGAGTGAAAAAGTAATATTTCTCTATATTCCAATACCTTTCCAATAGTATATGGAACTCCCTCTAAATCCATAGGAATGAGGAGATATGAAATATTTTGTTAGGTCAACCCATCCAGAAAGTACAGGTTGGCCTAGCCTGTTTTACAAGTCGACCCCATAAGTGAATACAGAAACACTATGAATACATGATAGATGTTTGTATTTGAAGAGAATCCAAGAAAGAATATCAAGCACAAGTGAACAAAAGAGATATGAGGTGTGAAAGAGGAGTTGGGGAGTATTCTTGGGGTCTAAAGCTGCACAACAGGAGTTTTCTTGGATTTTTAAGGGTGCACTATGACGGGCAAAGGTATATGATGATGAAAAGTGCATTTTTTTGAGTTTATTGTGTTGCATTCTGGAATTATATTCAAGGAATGGTGCTATGAGGTTCATTAGGGCATGCAAGATAAATTTTACTAGGTTTTGAATCTATGTCTAGGGTATGAAGCAAGGAGAGGTGTTGGAGCATGAAATTTAAGGGTATGTTGATGTTGTGAAATGCATTAAGTATGAAGCATGCAGGTGAATTTGAAAGTACTATTTGTATGGAGATATTATATCGGTGCACTTGTTGAGTTGGTCCTCAACTGAGGAAATTGGTGTCTCCATTAGGTTGGTGCCTACACAATAGCTTGTTTAGTTGGTGCTTAGCTAAGGATATTGGTGTCTCTGGTAGGTTGGTTCCTACACAATATCTTTTTGAGTTGGTACTCAACTAAAGAGATTGGTGTCTCTAGTAGGTTAGTGCTTGCAATCTTTGTAACATAAGGTTGGTGCCTACAAATAAATGATTGATGAATTCTCAATTAAAGTAAAAAGTATCTTATACCTATTCATCCCCCCCCCCCTTCTCAGAATAAGAATAAGTTGAACAATCATAATAATATTTTTTGATTATCACTTGACTCTCTTTGCTAAAATCTCTTTCTATACAAACGGAAAAAAAATGGCAATAGATAGCAATTCGTTTTTTTAATGCTTTTAAAAACCATGTTTTGATGTATTTAATTAATGAAGAGTTGAAATGGAGATATGTTAATGTCATATATGTGGCAGTAATGAAAATGTGTGTTAATATCAATCAAAAAATGTTGTTGATATTTGAAATTAAAGGAATCTTCTTTTCATGACATGCCAAAAATTAACCAAGTTGTAATATTCAAAGAAAATCGGATTGGGACTTTGGTGATAAGTTTTTTTTTTTTTTTTTTATCTCTTTTTAATAAGAAGTATTGAAATACTACTTTAAAAATGATGATTTCATAACATGGACATTAGATGTTACTAAGAAGTATTTGCAAAATTTTATATTGAGTAATAGGACTTTGAATTCACATGGGAAAAGTCACATTGTCATTTACAAACAACATTCAATCAGGAAGTACTATACAATTTTATGAGAAAATATTTAGTGATGTGTGGTCCCAATATGAATATATATACAATGAATTAGTCAAACCACCTCTTAATAATATCCTATACAAGATGGGAGAAGAAATATACTTGGCTAAATAATATCCTATACAAGATGGGAGAAGAAATATACTTGGCTAATGCAAGTTCTACTCCCTTTCTGTAAGACACTTCATCATATCAAAAATAAATGTGACAACATTTAAATGTTCAATAGAACATCAACTTTATTATAGTATATGAAGATCAAAATTTTAAGAAATTAGTTCCCATATACACTGAAATTTTCACAACTTGGACATGGTGAATCAATGTGTGTGATTTTATATTTTTTTTAATACATGGATGGTTGAGAATGATATTAATATGAATTTTTTTTATTACATTTAGGCTAACCATTTTGCACCAAGGAATTTGATTTTCTAATACACAATTTTTTGAAAATTTGTATTCTTAAAACAATTATTCAAATTATTGCAGTCATATGATCATACATCAAGGAACAAAGTTATTTTATGAATTTTATTTGACTATATGTATTAATATGTGTATAAATTTGATAGCCAATATTTAAAATAAAAATTCATATAAATAGAGATGCATTTCTTACCTAAAAAAACTTATAATTCTTTGATAATGACTATTAAGTGGATTATTCAAACTAACCAAATATGGGTCATAGATGAATGAATTTGAACATTTTTGTTGTTGTTGAGCATAAAATATGACTTTGAACATTTTTTTTTGTTGTTGAGCATAAAATAAATATGCATTTCTTATCGGGGAAAAAAAAACTTATAAAAAAAAAAAAACTTTATAATGAGTGTTAAATGTACTATTCAAACTAATCAAAGATGTGTCAACTTGATAATGAGTGTTAAATGTACTATTCAAACTAATCAAGATGTGTCAACTTGATAATGAGTGTTAAATGTACTATTCAAACTAATCAAAGATGTGTCATAGATGAATGTATTTTAACTTTGTTATTGTCAAGTTTATTTCTTTCCTTGGAAAATATTCTACAATTTTATTAGTATAATAAAAAGAGTACATTATAAATATGTTTTTACAACATTTTTTACACTTATGTATTTAAAAATTAAATAAAAACTAAAAGTTACAAACATGTGAATGGACAAAAACCATATATTATATCTATCCAACAACCTTATTATTGCTCATCATAAAGATATGTCATAATAAAAAATAAAAAAATAAAAAAAATAAAAAAAAAATAAAAAAAATAAAAAAAAAAATAAAAAAAACTAAAAAAAAAACTATACAAACATTAGTTTACCTATCTCATCCAAGCCATTACAAAAAGGATCTAATAGGTTCTCATCCTCTAATAACCATCAATAAAACATACACTTGATAATAGATTTATAATAATTTTTACAAAATCTCTACCCTTAAATAAACTGAAAATCAACATTGTGTCTTACAGGACTTTGTGTGAAACTTTTAATCATAAAACTATCAAGCATTTTATTTCCCAATCCATAACTTTTTATAAATTTTGTGAGAGAAAAAAAACAAAACATTTAGAAACAAATAGAAATGTTTGAAATCATGGTCCATGGAGGATCGCTTCAAGCATATCCTCCTATGGGTCCACTTTATCATCATCCATGAACTCCTAATTCTCAAGGTTAATAACAGAGTGGGCCTATGTTGCGCCATGTTCCATTTATTGGACATGAAGATTCCACGAGTCATTTTAACTCTCTAAGGAAAATAAATTACCACCAAGACATGGGATCTAAGAGAAACTTGAATCCACAAGAGGAGGCGATGAAATGACTTCAGGAGGGATGTCCATGTGAGTGACAATTCTTCTTATCACTTGCCACAAAGTTGTGACTTAGACCCTGATTTCTTCATGTGTGCTTCAATTTATTGTCATTAATGCATCTAATACAATTTTTCATTCAAGAATTATCAAGATGTGGTTGGTAGAGTCCACTCCACAATTGTCCAGCATGCCATTATCCTTTTTTATCTAACTAGATAACTCATCCTTCCACTTATTCCATATATTCATCCAATTTATTATGTTGCAATGTCATTCTACAACATCCTTACCACATCTTTTCAAACCCCTCTTCACATCCTCAAGCTCATAGAGCACATAGCAGCACTCTAGTAGTGGCAGTGAACCCTCATCCAAATTGGTAGAACTAAAACCAAATACAAAAACACATCTAGAACTAGAGCCAAAACTAAATACAATACCACAAATAGAACCAAAACCACAACCAATAGAACAATGTATAGAGCGCCAGCCCAAATTTCCATGGGGGAATACCAAAGCTTCCAAGTAGATCTTAAATGAGTGCATACCCACTTTGAATGCTCTCCATTTCCATATGAGAATCGTGTTCTCTATATCAAAATCCAAACACTTTAACTCAAAATTGAGCAACACATATTGTGGTCCAAAAACTAACCAATGTCAATGCCTTTCAAAACACTCAAAATTGTATGGACAACATTGATTTGCAGAGAGGTCTGTAAATATTATCAACACTTGGTGCCAATTAAACTTACATTCTTCCCACACCATAAACATTTTACCCTTCAATGACTCCCACGTCATAGTCACGATGGAGGTATTAAAGTATGATTGCTAGAGTTATGACTCTCCATCTTGTTCATTGTGCATGCCAAGTCATGTGTTAATTTGAGAGGTTATCACCATAAAAACTATACACATCATAAGTGACGGGAGTGGAACATCCCGCATTTATAAAACACTACTCCTCTTCCATTCTAATAGTCTTGTTAGATTGGTCATTAGCATAAGACTCAATGACATTAATAAAAATAATATTTATCTTATCTTATGGTGATATACTTCCATTTATGGTATCTTGTATTGCCTATAAAATAGTGTTTGATAATATCAATATTCCTACTACTTTCATCACCCCAAACTTTCATCACCCCAAACATAGATAGAAAACCTATTGCAATGTTGCATGCAATTATGTCTATGACTTCATTGTATTACCCCTATATAATATATCGTAGTCTGTCATTGTTCTTGAGATTTAGCAAATTAGGAATTTTCATATACTCTTCATGATTTATAGCCTACTTATTTAGTTCTATTGAATACAATAATTCCTTTTGAGTGCTTAAATATTTAATATTTAATTAGAGTAATAAAAATAATTACAATAAAGGAAATAGTTCCTTGGATTACCTTTTCCATATAGAATGGAATTTATTAAAGATTGACAAAAATTAATGAAGTCTTTGTAATAGATTTTTTCCAAATTTATCGAAATATGTATTATAATGACCTCGTAACAAGTTTTTCCCTATTCGTTGGGGATACTTATATTTGAGAAAATCTTATACAAAAGAATCATTAGAGTAAATTCAGATCTAAAATTTACTTTTTCCATATAGAATGGAATTTATTAAAGATTGACAAAAATTAATGAAGTCTTTGTAATAGATTTTTTCCAAATTTATCGAAATATGTATTATAATGACCTCGTAACAAGTTTTTCCCTATTCGTTGGGGATACTTATATTTGAGAAAATCTTATACAAAAGAAACATTAGAGTAAATTCGGATCTAAAATTGGCCTTCTAAGGAAAATTGTAAAATTGTAAAAGCATATGCCACATCACACCAAGCATATGACATGTCACACTAAGTTAGAGATGTTATCTAGTGAAGGTTAATCTATATTGTCTCATTAATGATAGTTGTCAAGTAAGTTGGGTTAATGTAGAGTTGAGGGGTGAAAGTAGAAAATAATAATAAAAGTTTTAGATTATTGTACACACAAATGATATAGTGCCAAAATATGTAGATTTATGATGATGATGATGATGATGATGATGATTAATGTCCATTAAGATCGAAAATTGGTCTATTGGACTTTAAGAGAGGTAAGAGATTACTTATATTTTTTTAGAATCTTAATTTTTTGCTTGAAAAACATTGAGATAAGTGTCCCAGGATCACCATATTTTTGTTGACTTATGAGGTTAGGAAGGTCGGCATTGTGGCATATATTTTTAAATTGTAATCTAATGTGGGTATGCCCAGGGCACTCTAGAAGAAAGTGATTTTTATATTCAACCCTCTTGTGTCACAAAGATGATAGATTTGTGCGTCCCACAGTGTTTCCAAAATTGTCCAATCCCCAGTTTCACTAAGTAGGTCATGGAGTTGGTTTGTATTTTAGCAATGTTGATTTTCTTCTTTGTACTAGTCAAAACTAAGAGATACTATTGATCTGCTAGATTAGGGTTGACAACCTTCTTGTAGTATCTTATCTTCCTTTTATCTTCTAATTCTTTAAGTTTAGATGTAACAATATTTTTAATATTATCAATATTCTACAGAATGACATCTTCTTGTATTCCTAAATGATTTAGCCAAGGCTTGGTGTCTTGATGCCACCCTTGCTTGAGTCACTGGTGGTTTTGGTTGGAGTTTGAAGCAATTTTTTGGAGCCTCTTTTCATCCACATTGTTTATCTTGGTCTTGCACATTAAGTACCAAATCATTGTTGTGCACTCTATGGGGGAAAGGGTCGCTTCTATGAGGAGGATATGATAGGGTGTATTGCCTTTAATTTTGAGATTATAAGTTGTAAAATTATTTTGGATCTTATCTATCTTTCTCTAGGACTCTTTAGAGATATTGAATCCCAAAACTTCACATCCATACATGATGACAAGAGTGTCAAAGAGGAATTTTTTCTTATCCCACGGCCAAAGGTCCACTAATTTACACTTGTTTTCAAGTCCGTAAAAAGATTTCCACCCTCCATTTATCCTTTTCTTGACACTATAGCTCCAATTGAGATTGTGATGAATATTGATTCCAAGATATTTGTTTGAAGGCACTTCCTCTAAGATATTGTTGTCATATATGAAAGTGTCATATAGGTGATATTTTTGGATTTGATTATCATAACCTTCATTTTTTTAGTGTTCATGGTCATACCCATACTAGAGCAGAAGTGATCGAGGATTCTTAGATGCTTACCGAGTTCATAGGGATTCATTTCCATAAAAAAATATCATCATCATAAAGAAGAAGGATGATTACTATACCAATGAGAGTCAGGCTAGTACAACTAGCATGTTCCAACCAATATTCTAACTTATCAATGTATTCACCAAAGAGGGTAGGGGGGAAGGGAAAACCTTGCTTGAATACTATATTACAATTAATTTCTTTTGACTAGTCCTAAGTGTTCCTAAACATGGTATTAACACTCTTATATATCCTTACTACAATAGCTCTCATCCTGGAATGAACTTTTAGCTCTTCTAACCTATTCCAAAGGTTAGTCTTGGGAACTATGTCAAAATATTTTCTAAAATCAATGAAACAACAAAGGAGATTGGTTTTGTTATTGTGACACTCCTTTGCAATGATTCTAAGTGTAAAAATATGGTCCATAGTTGAATCATAGCCTCTAAAGTTGGCTTGGCCTTTAGCTTTTTTCCATGGCTTTCAAGCCATATGTTGATCTTCTTTTTCAGAATGCTTTTATATAGCTTGGCTAATATGGGTCTAGTCATAATGGTCTTTTAATTAGAGGGATTACTTTTATCCCCACATTCAAATATGGGAACAATGAGGCTATGAGTTCAAGGTTTAGGGAATCCTAGATTGACTACTAAATTGAAGATCTTGTGTATGTGAGGGATGAGGATAGACCCTCAAATTTTTAAGATTTCATATTGGTATCCTTTGATGTCATTATCTTTCCATTTTTTGAGTCGCTTAACCCAAAACTTTATGTATTCTATAGAAAATGTTTGATCCTCTATATAAACATTTGGAATGATATCCATAGAAATAAGGGATTCATAAAGAAGTTTTAGGTAGGAGTTCTAGTCCTTTAGGGGAATCATGTTATTTTCTTTATTTTTACGAGTCAAAATTTTTCTCTAGAATATCTTAGGATCTAGTTTTGATAGGTGCAGAAGCTTCTCTTACTTTCTATTTATGTAATGTCTTTTTCTTTTTAATTAGGGATCTGTATATTTTTATCAAATCCAATTGTAAATACTCATTAGATACGTCCCTAATGGATTTTCAAGCAATTTTACACTCATCATACCAAGGGTTGGCCATCCTATTTTTATTTTTACATAACTCCTTGATAGAGAACTTGTTAATGGAATTAGAGAGGGTTGTCATCAAATTATGATAGAGGTATTCAATATTGTTCTTATACAATAGGAGTTTTAATTCAATATCTAAGTGTTTTAAGAAAATATCAAATTTATTTTTGTCAAAAAAGTATGTTCCCTTTGGTTACCATAGTTTTCTTCAATGGATCTTTTGTGCATGACAAAATTCAGAGTCAGGGATAAAGGACTATGATCATAGTTAGGCTCATGGTAATTTAAAAGGTTGAAATTTTCTATTTAGTTGTATATGGGTAAATATGACATCACATAGTCCATGACACTACTTCCCAACCCATGGATACAAGTCATTTGGATAGAATTTGGCCACTTCATTAGACCACTACAAATTATTAGATCTTGAGAACTACAAATCTTGATTAGCTCCGCACCAAATAAAACCTTGATCAGGTCTTCATAGTTTCTTTTGTACATGTTATTGAAAGCAATTTCCTCGTCTAAACAAAGAGGATTAGGGTTGGAATAATTTCTTAGAAGAATACCTTGATTAGTTGTAGTTCTAGCATTAAAGTCTCCTAGCAGGAGGATACTACCTTCATTTCTTAGGTTCTAAATATTTCATTCTAATATTTTATGGCAATGATTCTTATCTATATTTTTTTCTTATAAAAAGTAGAACTGATAGGCGCAAAGTAATAGGTTGCTATATAAATATTAGCATTAATATACAAAATATCCATCCATGTGTTGATTGAGAGGGTATTTATTATGAATCTGAATTTGAGGAAAAATGTTCATTTTTATGTATGGACCTTATATTCTTCATGCTCCCAAGTTTCAACTAGAAATATAATATCAAATTCACTCGGGATCCAACTTAATTTAGGCCCTTTTCTCCATGGAAAACCACATAAATTATATGAGAGGATATGGAGTGTACCAAATTCCTATTTATTATTATCTTTCTTGTTTCTATCCATGATAACAACTTTTTAATTCCTAATTATTTCCCATTTTTCTTCCTTCCTAGCTTCTTTTACCTTATGAACCTCCTTCCTTAATTTTGTTTAGAATTCTAGAATAAGATCTTCATTTATAAATATTCCTAACCCTTTTAATCTTGGATTTTTGTTGAGTATGCCATATTTATGGTCATTAGAGATTACTTTAACCAAAATCAACTTAAATTTATGTTCAATTATTTTTCCTAGCCTCTTTTCTTCTATGAGGCAAGTTGTTTCAATTTGTGGTTTATTTTTTAGTTCTTCCTTTACTATTGTGAGTGTGTCGTCGTTTTTCTTCTCTTTTATACCAAAAATAATGAGGTTCAAGACTCTTTTGTTATGTTCATGGTATGAATCTATGAGCTTATGCATTTCATCTTTGATGGGTTTGATATCCAAATTACGTTTCAAACTATTTAGAGCCAAATTGTTCATCAACTTTTCTTCTATATCTTTAATCTTGTCCCTGATGAAATAAAAGTGGCACAACAAATAAAATGTACATATAAACAAAGAAAGGGACACCGGGATTATGCTCAAGAAACCCCTGAAGAGGAAACTATATTTATTCTATAATTATCATGCGTTACAATCAAGTGTACAAATGGCCCCTTATATAATGATAGCTAATGACAACAACTATTTCATAATTAGACATTCCATTCAAACCAAGTTCATAACTTTCTCCACAATATCTCCACAAATCTCTCAACAAATATGCATCCATAACTTATCGCATTTCTCCTCATTTCTCATTCTCATGTACACTTCTCAAATTAGTTTACATCATTACAATTTCATCATATTATTTAGACATTATTCATTAAACATCACAGGTAGGAGTTATTTCTTTCATACTCCCCTTAATGAATATTTGCAATCCAATCATTTATGTTTCTCACTTGGTCCTTTGAAATGGTCTCATCTTCATCTTCATGTTTAGTCTTCTTGCAATCTTTGGTATTTTGTTCATATGTATTCATCCTCAATCATCTTCTTGTACATGTAAAACATAAACATTGTTGAAGTCCATATAAAAAAGTTACCATCCACCGAAATACATGGGTTGCTAGATGTTGTATCCATCAGTTCTATTGGAAACTTTTTTTCTTGCATGATTCATCAACCAATCTTGCATTACATGTCTTCATACATGAACCTTTTACTCCCTTTCATCATCATTAGTCATCATCCTAGGTTTTCTTTGGCTTACCCGTACCATACTCTCAATGCACTTGCATTAGACTACCAAGGAAAAAAATAATTATTCATGGGCTCTTTTCCATGAGTTCATTGATGTTGCTACCACATTGGTGGATTGCTCCTCTAATCCACTCTTCCTCTAGATTTAGATGCCATCTCACAAACTTTTGTTTCACAGTTTTCTTTTCAGGACTTGCAATCTCCCTGGCTACCTTAGATCAGTAAACTATGCAAATCCCTTTTTCACGACTTGCAATCTCTCTTTCATGCTCAACTACTCAAGTCCCTTTTTCATGACTTGAAATCTCTCTAGTTGTCTCATATCTTTTTCCAGTCATAGACTGCCTCAAATCGACATTTTTTCCCACATTCAAACTTCTCCTTCCAATATAACAAATTATGGGGTATACATGCCTCATCAAACTTACATCAAGTACATACAATTTCACATACATGTTCATCTTGGGCTACTCTAAGCCATATTAACATATGTCCAAGTAATTTTTCAAACATTATTCAAGGACCATTAAACTGCATATGGATGTCGTTTTCATGGATTTACTGCATCTAAATCAACACATGGTACTATTTATTCTTTACCTTTCTTTCATTCCTTCTTCTTGCTTCTACTTTTATGTCTTTCTTTTGTTGCATCAACTCTCTTCCTCTTCCAATATTTCATTCTTCTGCTCATTTTCCTGTGCCATTTTCTTCACTTCTTTATCCTTCGCCATCATTTCCTCTTTTCTCTTCAATATACCCTTGCCTTTTGCTTCTTCTATTCATGTCTAGGAGTCCTTCGTCTTTCTTCTTTCTGTGACATTTTCCTTCTACTAAGCCCTTCATTTTTCTATCCATGTTCTTTTCAACTTTTCATCTCAGCTTCAATGTGCTCACCTTCTTCCTCAACAAGTATTTATCGCCTTTCTATATACTTCACCTAGGTTGTCTCTTTCTATGAACCTGGTCTTTTGGTATCTATGGTCCTAATTCACCTTGGACCTTTTCTCTGAACTATTTACTCTTCAAGCTTCAATAGTTGTATGGATTTTTCTTTCAACCAAATTCATCTCTTCTTTTCTTCTTTCTTTCAATTTTATCTATCATCTTCTCTATCATGGAGTCAGCAACTTCATCACTCTTCATTATTTGTTTTTCTTATGTCATATTCTTTTTTCATGGAGTCAATATCTTCTTCTCTAAATCTTCCACACAATACCTACGTGAAATTGTTTCTTGTAGGAAGGATGTCTCCATCCAACAACACACCTACAATCTTCTCCATTCATTTGCAATTATGTGCTTGCAAAAATATGTTTCTTGCTAGAGTTGGTCAAGGTCCAACAAGACACCTATGACTCTAGTTTGGTAAACTTAATTGATGCACCATTGTCATGAGTTGACATGACTTTACTTTTACTTTCAACTTGGATTGTCTCCATCTTTGCCTTGAATTTTGACTTTGACATGACTTTAACTTTGCTTGAAATTTACTTTGACTCTAAACTCTCAACTTGACTTCAATTATTTAGATCAACAAACTCATGAATTGAATATAAATTTAAAACTTGGGTGTCAAGTACAACCGATCGTGCACCCATAGTGTTTCACGATATACATTCTCAGACTCTCAACTTGTCTTTGAATCATTGTGTTAATAAAAATAATCTCAATTTTGACTTCTCACAACAAACATCTCTTGAATTCAAGATAATTCAACATTTCAAGATATAGACTTTGGCCATTTTCAAAATTTCAAGATATAGACTTTGGCTCAAACTAAATAATTCAACAAAATATTGACCTTTCATGACTTGGCTGGCTTTGCTCATGTACTCTCACTTACATACTTAGAGCTTCAAACTCATTTGGCACTTTTACTCATGGCTTCAAACTCATTGACTTCACCCTTTTACAAATTTTCAAATAAAATATAAACCCTTTTACAATAGTATGTGAAGACCTTTTTTTTTCATAACTTAACCTTTAACTTGATCTTATTGACTTCAAGTTCTACCTAGAATTGAACTTTAACATCAATTTCAACTTTAGTTTTAACTTTAACTCCTTGTCTTAAAAATAACTTAAAAGCCTCATAATAACAATAATCTTGCCATTGACAAATGACTTTGTACTTTCAGTGACTTTAAAGTATGGCTTCATATCTCAACTTTCCTAAATGGACTTCGACTCCACATCAATATTCTTCACAATTTTTATTAACAATAATATTGGCATTGACAAATGACTTTGTACAACTATGGCTTCATATCTCAACTTTCCTAAATGGACTTTGACTCCACATCAATATTCTTGACAATTTTTATTTTCAAGATTGACATTGACTTGAATGCAATTCTAAATAATCTTAATTCTTGTCTTAACTAAGAAAATCAATTTAAGAAGGTTTAACACCCTTCAAAAACAAAAACAAATTCTCCATCCTTGTTTTCTGGTGGGTTTTCAATTGAATATATGCTAGAAAACAGAGTCGATGCCTATGACTCAGTCGCCAAGTTTTAGCTGGTAAAAAACGGAGCCGACTGTAGGAGTAATGTGCATCGATCTGATCTCTAAGAGCAGCTTCTGATAGAGTCTGTGGGAGGAAAAAATCAAGATATATTATGTTTCTTTAAGCAACAATCATGCGAGCATCTTGACAAGCTACATGCAATCAGTAAATACAATGGAAACATATGCGTGGATTTTGATTATGCCACATACAAATTCATATTCTGCAAAAATATTTACTTTAATTAGAACGCCTCCACCATAGATCTGATTACTCATCAGATATATGTTTTGCAACATCACATACTCCGACATTCATCCTTCCACGCACCCACTGAAGTTCTGTCGGACTGAAAATAACCTGCAATCATTGATGTCCAAGCTCCTTAACGAATTTTAAATTCTTGATATCAGGAACCACTGCTATGCCACATGTGATTGCTTTCTCCCCGGCCTGGAGGGTCTCTCTATTTCCATTGTTTCTTGCTTCTGCGCCATTAACCCTAGACTACGCCCATCGACATTTCCGATCCAGACTTCAGTCACATCCGCAAAGGGTGCTTTCGAGATCCCATATCACTAATTCCATAATGTGTGTGTGGGGCCCCCACTCTTCTGTTGTGACACACACGGTTAGCACTCACTAACTCGGTAGTGCCTTGAACAAATCTACTACACACAGCAGGAAAATTATCGCTGCAAACAATCTACTTCAGAACAGTCGATACACGGCCTTGCATGAGCAACTAACGCACAACGTGCATCACGAACAATAGAACAAATGTGAAATGGCTTTCACACTCCATTCATCTCTATCCATTTTGACTACGATTTCCATGTGGAGTATGTTCCTTTGTCAGGGCCTTCTTATATGAGTCATCCATTTAAGCTTCTAGGCTTGAGTCATAGGGTCGGGTTATTAAAGGTTTTTGAGTCATGTTTTATGTAAATAAATCATGTTGTGATTGTCTCTTAAGTCATGAAAGCTGATTAGAGTCCATTTAGGAAGGTCTTGGTGTCATGATGGTGGCTAGATTTTCATGTCACATCTAACTGTTTGGGAGTCATGTCATGTGTCAAATCATATGTTGCAAACTCTCCTAAAAGTTCGTAGTGAATCAAGAAAGTACATCTTGCACTAAATCGCATATCATCATGTTTTGGAAACGTAGTAGTTGGTTTTCTTGTTTTCAACGCCATCACATCATCAAGTAGCTTTAAATGGTCGTTTTCAAAAGGAGGGTTTATCATTTTCTATCTTCATTTCCTTTTGCAAAGAATGTGTTGCAGGTTGTTCCAGCTCGTTGTGAACTGCAATTGTGTTGCAGATTTATTGTTGTTGTAGACTCTTGGCGTTGCCAACTCTCTGGAGTGGATTAATGGTGGATTAACATCATTAAAGACTGATTGATTCAGGTTTTCTCCAAAAAAGGAGCAAGCCCTATATACAAGTACTATGATTGATGTCTAAATTCCACTGCCTGAAGATTGATTACCATCAAACCCTAATTGTTGCAAACTTTTTGTTTGTTGCAAATTGTTTCATATCATTTGATGCAGTCCCCCTTCTCTCCTCGGGGTTGTGCGACCTCTCAGTCAAGGATCTTCAATTCACTGATCTGAATCAACGCTTTGGGCCTTTGCTAGACCCTGGGTTTAATTCACACAGGCCCCCTTTTGTTACCCATGCAAGTTTGATTCACCCGCACACCCTTTCTCTGGCGCTTCTGGTAACTCTAAGTGGCGAGTGCTAGCTCCTCTGCTAGGCCCTGCTTCCTTATGACCACGGACTATGACCTCTGGCTATCCCCCTTTGCGACTTCAGGATTCAGTTGTTTTGAGTACAATTGATTCTAAATTCCCCGAACTCCGGACCGGGGAAATGACCCGGAAAGAAATCTACGGGGCACGCTTCTCTAACAGCCAACGACTGTGATTCACTTCAGGACTGCGGCTTCAGGATTCCAAGTGCTCCAAACACCTTTTCGTCCGAAATGATTAGTACCCGGAGCTACGGATCCAACGCCACGTGCTCACCTCAATCAACGGTCAAGATTCATCCCTTGTTCCCACTTCGGACGGCTTTCAGTCAACGCTCCTTCGTTCTCTTTCTCCCTGAGTGTCAATCCTCCGGAGTAAATCTCCACTCTCAACGTGCCCCTCCGTTCATCAACGGCTCCTATTAACTCTGACCTTCGAGACTTGCAACCTTCAAAATTTTACTCTCCAAATTCCCCAAAGTGTCCTATCACCGAAGTGATAGATCTGACACCACGTGTTTTCAAAGACTTGACAGCTCCGGTTCTCTTTGGGACTCCGGGTTTCGGCAATTTCTGAGTCTTCACACACGCAAACCTCCGTAGTGAAACCCTTCCAGAGTGTCGGATCTTCTAACATGTGTCCTCCTCTATTCAACGGTCAAGATTGACTCTGATACTTTGGCCTTCGGGAATTCTCAATCCATGCAACCCTACTTTCTCCGAAGTGGTTATCCTCCAAAATGAAGGATCTGTCGACACCTATCCTTTGTTGACGGATGACTTGGATGGAATCTGGCTCTCCGACCTTCGGGAGTTCTCACTCCACCCAAATTCCACTTTTCTCCAGAGTGTATGAACTCAGAAGTGAGGTATCCTCTGACACCCATCCCCCTAATCCGACGGTTTAGTTGAACTCTGACGCTCCGGCCTTCGGGAGTTCTTGGTCCAACCAACTTGCTTTTCTTTCGAAGTGACTTTTCTCTGGACTAGCAGATCTTGTTTCACGCGTCCTCCTTCACGGATGACTACGATGACTTCGAGCCTTTGGCCTTTGAGATTCCTCACTCTTCCACACTCCAATTCCTCTGAATTACTTATGCTCTAGAGTGCAGGTTCTGGTGACACCTGTCCTCACCAATGGATGCCCCAGATGTGCTTCAGCTCCCAATGAATTTGGGAGTTTATGCTACCTCCACACCTTGGATATTCCAGAGTACTATTGCTCTAAACTCCACGATCCACTGACACACATCCTTTGCAACGAACGGCTCAGATCTCCTCCGGCTCCCTGTGACTTTGGTATTTTTTTCTCCTTCTGCACCCTCTTTCTCCTGGAGTGCCTCCCTTTCGTACTTCGATATCTGGTGCCACGTTCCTCCCGACGATCGATGGCCAAGATTTGCTCTGCTATTTTGGGCTTCGAGAATTTTGCACACTCCTCAACTAAAAAATCTTGGAGTGTTATCTCTCTAGATTTTTAGGTCTTCCCCACGTGTCCCTCTTTATGATGGACGGTCCTAATCCACTTCAAGACTTCGGGACTTCAGCGAGTCCTCTCTCATGTGCACTTAAAGAGATTTAGAGCTCGTGCACTTACCTAGATCTGACGGATGTTGGTCCTCCGTGCTCAGATCTGATGGTTGGGATATGTCTTTCTCCTGTGCGCGCTCCACCTGTCTGGACGTAGGATTCAATGATCCAGATCCCTCCTTGCAACTGATCCAACGGATGTTTTCACTCCTCCTCATCCTGAGCTTTTTCTTTCTCCCGGACTTGGAAGAATTGGAAATAGTCAAAGGTTGCAGCCTTTGATCCTCTTGCGAGCCTGACTACTTGGGTCTCGACTTCGCTCCTAGGAATGCTTTCCCTCCTGAGCTTCCGGCAAATTGAAGCCATTTCCTTCTCCTGTGCACACCTTGCGCTATCTCTTCTGAGCTTGTAAACTTTCTCATAATTCCAAAGGGTCTCGGCCCTTCTACTTCCTTAGAATATTTTTGGTTCCCTCTTGGCAACTCAATGCTCTTCCTCCTAAGCTTGTAAATCAAAACCACTTTACCTATAGCACACTCCTAGCGCTCGACCGAGCCTTTAGACGATGTCTTTCAACACTTTTTCTAAGTGTTGGCATGGTGCACTCTTTTCAGAGGTCTTCCTCCAAAATCTTGATCTCTTTCAAGTTCAATAACACACTCCTTGTGTTTTCTCAATGCACACTTGCAGAGCTCTTCCCCAGAGTGTTCAACAACTCTGGTTTTCCTCAATTTCCTCCAACACTTCAAAATGTGTTTTTTCTATGCACCCCTTGCACTTGCTCAAAGCACTCCTTGTTGAGCTTAAAGAGTGTTTAGAAACTATGTAGTGTCTTCTCCTTGACACTCTTCTCTATGAACTCGAAACAGAGTTCTCTTGTGCACTCCTTGCACCCGCTCGATGCCCACCTGGAAAATATCTACAGAGTATTCAACAACTATGTTTTGTGTGCCTTCTCTGCACAGTTTCCTCTCCAAGGTGTTCAGTAACCTTGTGGCTCTTCCTAAGTTTGTAAACTATTCTGGTGTGACCTCCTAGAATGTTCTCCTATGAATTCGATTTGATATTCATATGCGCACTCCTTGCACTGGCTCACATATTTTTTCAATACTCTATTGTGCACTCCTTGAGCTTAGCCTAAAGAACCCAAAACAACTCAACAAACTCATAGATAGAGAATTCTATCTTAATCCTGCAGATGGAACCTATATCATACATCTATAGCATGTATTCATAAACACATAGATGACATTCATAAACATACACAAAACACACACAGAATCTTATGCAGGAAAAAATGCTCTTCTTTTTATTAATATGAATGTAAATTACAATATGTGTGAGCTTGGACTACTACAGAGTCTCGGCTCTCTCCTCTCCTCTCTTTGGCTTACAATGATTTTCTATCAACTTTTCAGCAACCTCTGTTGGGCATACGCTACAATGATTTATACAAGAGGGCCTCATAGATATTTCCCTCCAACTACACTTAGTGGTGTCTAATCACCATTACAACGCCTATCTATTGAGGCTTATTACATTAAATGAAAATCTAGTCCGAATCGGATCTAGATCAGCCTATAACTAGCCATTAAAGGCGACTTACAAGTGAATCAACTCGACTTTATCACCCTTACAACATTTAATTGCATTTAAATTTACATTTAAAATTTAAAAATGGGAGGGTTGCGCCTCTCCCTTCCTTGAATGCACTTTGATGTGCTGAATAGTTGGCGCGTTGTTGAGGTGGAAAGGATGCTCCTGCATCATCATTTGTGTTGCAAAATCCTTTTACTTGGTTAGCTTCCACAGTCCTTGTATCTTAAAATTTATGCAGACCCAATATTCTTGTTTTTATGTCAAAAAGATCAATTGCAGCCTTTTCTTACAGTCATAGCTCTATCTACTACAAATTCAGGTTAGTGCTACGAACTGTATTCGTTGTATGCGTTGCTAATTGAATGCGCTATGAACCCTCTATTTTCTTAGTAAATAAAACCCTCGTTGATTGTGTCTTCACCTAGGTCTAAAAAGTATCATCTCATTCAAGATCGTCTTTCGTTCCAAACCTGTAAATTTGCAAAACCTTTTGACTAAAACCCTAGTCTAAAATTATTTGCTGCAAATTGAGAAATTGTGTTGCAAATTATATGTTTTACATAGTTTCTCGAATTTGTCATGTGTTGAGGTTTATCTAGTTTTTGGTTGTCATTCTCTCCTCCCATCTCGTATTTTAGCCTTATTTCAGTGCCATCTGCATTGCTTTAGCATAACTCTTTTTGCAGCAAACCCTACTTTTGCAAGTATCAATGAGTCAAAACCTAATTATCAGTTTTCATCATATAATATGGTAACAACTGTTATCAGAGGAGGGGGGTTTTTACTAAGATCTCATGGACAGTCAACAAGGGAAGAATATTCATAAAGGAGGAGAAAGTGTAAGGGTTGAGCCCCATGACCTGCAACTAATAAAATCAGACCCATTTTTCAGAGAGTGTGTTGCCTAGTTTTTTGTGAGAATATGCAGAGAGGACATCCTAAGGTTTCCAAGCAGTTTGCACTGAATTTCAATGGGAAAAAGACTAAAGTTGGTACATTGGAGTTTCAGGTTTCAGAACAGTCTATTTCTACAGCCACGAAGATACCAGTTCATGGAGAAAGTTGGTTTTGGGCCATGACCATGAATTCTGCATTTTCTAAGGAATTCTTAAAACCTAAATATCAAGAAGATAACCTATCCAAGGGAGTGCCAAGAAATCATATGCTAGAGTATTTTGATAAAATGCTCAAAGTCATTCAGAGGAATTTTATTTGTGAAGGTAGGTTTAATATGGTCTATCAATACCATATTATACTATTAATGCACTTTACTAGAAAAGAACCCTTGAATCTACCCTTCTATATGTTTAGAAGCCTTGGGAAGATGTTAGATAGAGTTCAGGCCAAGTCTAAGCAGGTGGATACCAATGTATTGCATTTTGGTATGATCAAAATTCTAGTGTTAGAAGAGTTGAAGAAGACCAATACTGATTGGAATGATTTCCTAGCTACATCGGGATTTCAGCCACATGTTGTTCATACACCACAATCAAAGAGACAAACAACTATTTATGTTGAAAAGACTATGCATTCAGAGTCCACTAAAAAGAGGAATATGACTAAAAAGGATAATTCCTCTCAGTCTACTAATACGATAAGTGAAGGTCCTTCACTGCCTCTTGAGTAAAAAACTTCTCATGTGGCAGAGCCTTCACCTATGGAGGCATCTTCTAGAAAAGCAAGGAGTTTAAAAGGAAATAAACTTGTAGTTTCTCCACCTGTTGTTGCAGAAGTTGTTAAGCCTAGAATACAACTCACAATATCAGCAACAAATCAGCATGTCTCTATGGAGGAGGGTGCATCTAGAGCACTAGCTCAGCAAACAATCAAATTTAACCAAGCCTCTTAAAAATCCAATAGAAATCATTGAGATCAAGTCTCCTTCTGGTGAGAGGGATCCCACTTTCAAAAGGCTCGGGAGACAGCTAAAAGATGTAAGGCCTAAGAATGAATAGTTGAAAAAGGAAAATTTTCATGTTAAGATTCAGTTAAATAAGTCTATAGAGATGGGTGAAGAAACTATTAAAAATTCAAAGCACTGGGTTAAATAATCCATATCTCTACGTAGGCAAATGAAGAATGTGTACAAGATAAATAGATCTCATCAAGTTGAAAACAGGAAGTTGAAGGAGGAAGTGCAGGAGTTGAAAGAATAGATTACAAAATAGAACCTAGACATGTTGGCATGGGTGGCCACTAAGAGAAGAAGATGAGGCATCATCTCTACATCAAAATTATTAGTTTTTCTATGGACTTTATATATGCATGCTTACAACCCTAAGGATCATTTTTACATTTTGATTCTATTATTATGCTCATATGATATTTTTGCAAGTCATTTTTGTGATTTAGAGGTTATAGCAGGCATCATCAAAGGTTTGAAGGATTTTTGCACAGTTTTGACATCAGATGACAAGTTTTGAGAGCAAAGTGACACCTATATGAAAGTTCACAGTGCATGTTGTTGAAGGCATTGTGAAATGATAAAACCATAACCGTTTTTAGTGTATGCGTTGAGAACCTGACAGTTACTTGGATTTCGATATGTAGGAGGGTTGTCAGTTGTCAGATAAGTTTTGATTTACTCCTCAAGCATAATTTAGGCATCAAGGGACAATTGTTTCTAAGATTTAGATTCATTTAATCTACATGCCACGAGTTGGATGCAGTTTTATTTAATACTTCCAACAACTTCATGGAATATAGCATTTTGTTATATTTGTTGTTGATTGCTTATTTCCACGCCTCTCTAAGGCACAAGATCCTAGGTAGCAGTTAGGTGGCGAATTCTAGGAATATTTTGAAGGTAATTTTTTATTTAAAGTGTAATGTAACTCCATTAGAGGGTTCGAATGGTGATAGATTGAGACTCGTATATTTACTCTCATATGTAACAGAATTTTCTAAACTGTATGTAATCAGAGTTAAGAAATATTGAATATTTGAATGATCAGTTGCTTCTCTTACTTTAATATATGTGTTTCAATCTTACGTTGATGCTAGATATTGATGAAAGATTCATCTTAGTGCATGTTCCTTAATGCATTGAATGATTTACTATTTGTTACTGCTGCAAGCATTATCAAAGTACTCTCTTATTGATTAGGAGGTTCCTACTTGATGATATTTTTGTTGTATGTGTTTCATAATTTCCTAATGTAACCTGATGCATGTATTTCACATTTTTTGTTAAGTCTTCCATCTTTCCATTTGATATTCTAAATATTGGTCTGAGACTATTCAATCCTTGCTTGCTAGTGTATATTTTGTGGAAGCTCCGTGTTGATTTTTTAAACTAATTTTCTCACCCATTCTTTACACATTGAACTAAACTCTTATCTTTTACAAATCTACAAGTTTTCTGATGGGTATTAGGCTCACACCTATAGCAGTCTAGGTGATACTTCTAGTAATAACATTTTTGGCATCGTTTTCGGGGAGGAAAAATTGAATATCTTTCCTTGGGTTTTACGGCAAGGATAGTATTGGTTTTGTTGGTGTACAGAAACTAGTAAACAGACAGACTACTTAGTGCACCTGACGACTCCAAAGCTTAGTTGTGGCTCCCAAGAGAATACATATGAGGGCTAACCCACAGTCACCTATGGCTGCACCTGAACCTGACCCAGAAAAAATCATTAAGAAGGGAAAATATTTGCAAGGAGCCTTCTCTTCCAAATCTCCAGGTATTTCTGGAGACCTGCCAAACTTTGTTTTTCATACACCAGTTGTTGTTTCAGAGATTTATCATTTACCTGTAGCTAAAGGTCCTGTAAAGTATAAATTATAAGGTTTTTATGTTGGATACGCACCTTTTTATCATGACTTGAAAGAAGAAAGTTTAGAAAGATTTGATTTTCTTGCATCTCCTGAAGTTTTCAAGTGGTTTAGAATTGAAATTTTGGAAGATTTTCCTTTCTCAGGTTCTCCAACTCCTTATTTATTTAAGTATTATGAAACCAAAGGAGAGGGAACCTCACTTTCTGTTAAAATCCCATCAGATATACCTAAATATTATCCAAATTTTGTTAAGTTTGAATCTTCTTCATCCCATACTCCTCCTTTTTCAAACCCTCATATTATACACACCTCATTATCACCTACAAAATCACCTCTTACTTCTCCCAAGAATCAAAGTCCACCTTTTCCAAATCTAATGGCAGGAGTTAATCCCCCTCAGAACAAAATGGATGTCATTGTGGTTGCTAGTTATGCACAATTAGTGCTTCCTCAACCCATGAATTCTCTCCAAATAGGACATTACCTTAAGTACATGCCTAAATTTATTGGAGAAGAAGACATTACTGCAAAAGAACATCTTGTTTCCTTTTACAATTATGCAGATAACTTGAACATTGAAAATGAATATGTCTGGATGAGGGTCTTTGTGCAAATTCTATATGGGGAATCCCATAAATGGTTTAGAAGTTTAGCCCATGGTTCAATATCTGGAATTGAAGCCCTGGATGATGCCTTCTTAAGGCACTAGGGTGACAAAAAATATTTCTTGTATTACATTACATAATTTGGGGATCTCAAAAGGAAAGAGGGTGAATCTGTGTCATATTTCTCAAAAGGATTCAACAAAATGGACAATAAGATTCCTACTGAGATTAAGCCCAATGAGACCTCTGCTAAAATAACTTATGAAATTTGTTAGCCTATGGCTTACCTTAACCAATCACTAAGTCTAATTGTAACCTATATTTGTATTATTCATTTAGGATATTATTAATATATCCTCAAGTGATGACTAATGAGTTAGTTAAGATTGCTTAGCCTAGTCATAATGCATGATTTTAGGATCTAGAGAAAATATCTCTATGAGGTGGCATCACCCATTGTACTATAAATATGTACCATTGTTGTGAATAAATGTGAGTTGGCTAGTTAGCCTTTTCCTTCATATTGTTATTCTTGTGCATATTTTATCAAAAGTTATTTTGACCTAGAGTTATATCTATTGTTGAGAGAAAGAAGGTTTGCAATATTGGCTCATATACAAGATGTTGTCATGGAGGTTGAATCAAATATACTAGCACCAGATAAGTTGAGGGGAATATATGATAGGGAAAGGAGAAAACAGAAGCTTCTTCTTTAAATGCTTCAGGTATTGATCGAAAGGTTGATGAGTTGACCAAGTTGGTCAAGTCATTATCTGCAGAGATGGAAAGGTTAAATCTTGAAGGGAGACAAGACAATAGAAATCCTCAATACTTTGGAAACGGAAATCAATTTAGAAGGTCAAATAATCCACCTCAATTTTGGCAGAGAGACCATAGGAACAATCAAGATCAAAGAGTTCAAGCCCCTTTTCAGAATAATCTTTTTCATGAAGAAAATGAAGCAAAAGAGGTGGAAGGAGTAGAAACAAAAATCCATTGTGTTACAGATAAACCTGCCTCGCCTCATATTACTCAAAGTGAGTATGAGAAATACTTGATGTGTAATCAAATAGATGAATTGGCCCAAAAAGATCATGTTTACCAAACAGAAAGTCAGAAAAAGTATAACTTGAGATCGAAAAATAATGTTGAGAGGGAAACTACATCCCCTCAGTCCAAAAAGACATATGTTCCTATGAAAGCAACCTGTGCCAAAGAAACAGAAGGACAAAACAAACTAGTGATAAAATCTCCTGCACATGAGGTGAAAGATGCTGAAAAATCTCTGTCTAATTTCAACTTTGAGCATGAAATTCAAAAAATTAAAATACATGTTCCCTCGCTTGAGCTAGTAAAAAATGAAGGTTTCAAAAAATAATTTTTGAAGGTTCGACAACCCACTTCTCATCCATATCCTTCAGATTCTATCAATTTACAAGATGAAAATCCTGTAGTAATATTGGGGCCCATAGTGGAAGGTAGAGATGACTCTTCTCCTCCATTTTACACTTATTTGAATGTGTATGACAAGATCTTACACAATTGTCTTATGGATTCTGGTGCATCCCATAATCTGATGCCTAAGGATATCATGGATGAACTAGGCTTGGAAATCACTAAAACTTATCATGACTTGTACTCTTTTGGCTCAAGGAAAGTAAAATGTCTTGGGGTTATTAAAGATATAGTTGTCACACTATTCTAATTGCCTAAGAAAAGCATGGTCATGGACATTGTAGTTGTATATGTACCCCCCAAATTTGGGATGTTGTTGTCTAGATCATGAATCAAGAGGTTAGGAGGAAATTTACAAATGGATCTTTCTTATGCTACAATACCAATCTTTGTGGGTGAGCACAATAGACTGTACAAAGAAGCTCCACTGGCATATATCATTAGTGATGATAATAATCCTACAAACCCTCCCATCTATGTTGTTGATATTGATTTGGGGTCTAGTATTCTTCATCTTGTTGATTCCCCTTAACCACCCTTAGAGATCAAAAATCAATCATCAACAAAATGTGAAATAACTTAACAGGGTTTTCAACTGTGGAAGATGCATTTTGATGGTGCATATTCTAAATATGGGGCTGGTGCAGGAATAGTCTTCATCTCTCCCTCCAAATAAGTCATAAACTTGTATTTTAAACTTGAGTTTGAGGTGAAAAATAATATTGCAGAATATGAGGCTCTGATTCTAGGGCTCAAGGATGCAAGCGACATGAAAATCGAGGGTCTATCAGTATTTTGTAATGTTGAACTGATTATGCAGCAAGTTAAAAACATCTATCATACTAATCATGTCAGGTTAAGAACCTACAGAAACAAAGTTTGGGATCTGATAGACAACTTGTTCTCAACATTAAACGTTTCTTACATTCCTAGGAGTGTTAATTCATTAGTTGATCCATTGGTTGTTTCTGCAAGTAATTTCAAAGTTCCCATGCCTTCAAAGATCAAATATGATGTTGAGATCAAATATAGACCTGCCATTCCTGAAAATTTCAAGAAATATAAGGTATTTGAAGATGATGAAGAATTAAAGAGTTTTTTGGAGACAGTGGATGAATTGTATGTCGTGAACATTGATTAAGATTCAGATGATGGTCAGAATCTACATGCTGATAAATTTCTAAACAAAATTGCAGACCACAAAATTGTTCAATTTCCTAGCAATCACATTCCTAAGGGGTTGGTTCCTTTAGAGAGGATCTTTGATAATAATTATGTTGTTGTTAAAATGAGTAGTTCTAAAGAAGATGCAGACCATATAGACTGTAATTAAGGTACTGAATAAGATCCCAAATATGTAAAATTGTCCAAAAGTTTATCAAAAAATCAGAGGGATGAATATGTCAAATTGTTGAAGGAATTTTTTGATGTGTTTGCATGGAAGTCTGAAGACTTAAAGACTTATGATATCAGCATAGGATACCTTTAAAACATGACACTAATCCATTCAGACAGAAGCTCGTGAATATTAATCCAATTTTATTACCTATTATGGCGAAAGAGGTCAAGAAATTGCTCGATGCTCAAATCATTATACCTCCAAGGTATTCTGATTGGGTAGCTAATTTGTTCCCTGTCAGAAAGAAAAATGGTGAGATCAGGCTTTGTGTTGAATTCAGGAATCTAAATAGATGTTTTAGAAAAGAAAGCTACCCTTTACCCAAAATGGAACACATTTTACAAAGGGTGACAGGCTCAATGAGGATTTCAATGATTGATGGGTTTTCAGGCTACAATCAAATTTATGTGTTGCGAGAGGACAGAAAAAAGACAACATTTACCGCTCCATGGGGTACATTCATGTATGCGAAGATGCCATTTGGTCTTATGAATGCAAGGGAAACTTTCCAGGGTGCAATGGACATTGCATTTATTAGAGAGAAAGACAAATTTGTGGTTATCTATTTGGATGATATTATAGTGTTTTCCAAGTCTGATCAAGAGCATTACCAACATCTAAAGAAAGTGTTTTTGAAGTGTAGAAAGTATGGTCTGTCCCTAAATCCAAAAATGTCTCTTTTTGTCATGAAGGAGGGTAAGCTTCTAGGACACATTGTCTCAGCTGAAGGTGTAAAGATTGACCCCAATAGGTAGAGGCTATCAAAAATATTTCGATTCCAAGGTCTAAGAAAGAAATTCAATCCTTCTTAGGTAAAATAAACGTTTTGAGGAGATTTATATCTAAATTTGTTGAGTTAGTGAAATTCATCACTTCCATGTTGAGAAAAGGAAATGAAGTCAAGTGGACACTAGAAGCTAGGAGTTCTTTTGAGCATATAAAGCAAGCATTGGTTGATTCCCCAGTTCTGATAATTCCTGATTACTCAAAGGAATTTTTGATTTTTTCCTTTTCCTTTGATGATACACTAGTTGTTTTCCTTCTTCAGAAGAATTCAGATGGTATGGAGCAGCCTATTTCCTTTTTCAGTAGGGCCTTGAGAGATGTTGAAGTTAGGTACGATATAATGAAGAAGCACGCTTATGCTTTAGTCAAAGATCTTAAGGCTTTCAAGGTGTGTGTTCTTCATTCAAAAATCATTGCTTATGTTCCCTCAAGTTCTCTTAAAGAAATTATGATTCAACCTGATATTGATGGTAAAAGAACCAAGTGGATTGCTAAGATTTTAGAGTTTGATTTAGAGGTGAATCCCACCAAGCTGGTAAAAGGTCAAGGATTGGCTAGGTTGCTAGTTGAATAAGATTGTAGGGCATTGGGAGTGAATTTTATGGGCACTAATTAAGTAAATCAGTAGTCTGATATTCAGAATAGCAACCTACAAATTAGCTCAAAGTTGGCATAATGCAACTGGTACAAGGACATCATCTATTTCTTACAAAATTTGCAGCCTCCTACTGAACTTGAGAAGACTAAGGTAATAGATCTGGAGCTTAAAGTAGTCAAGTATTGTATTTTTTATCATATTTTATATTGGAAGGATCCTTATAGGGTTCTATTAATATGTTTATATCCCGAGGAAGCAAAACAAATTATGACTAAATTTCATGGGAGTTTATGTGGAGTTCATCACTTCTAGAGAACCACATCATACAAGATACTCAGAGATGGGTATATTTGGCCTAAATTATTCACTGATGTGTGTGAAAAGACCACAACATGTGACAAATGCCAGAAATTCTCAGGTAAACAACAACGCAATTCTTTTCCTCTGAAACCAATTTTGGTATTTGGTCCTTTCCAGCAGTGGAGATTAGATTTTATTGGAGAAATTCATCCATCCTCAAGTGGTCAACACCATTGGATTTTGAATGCTATAGATTAATTTACTAAATGGATAGAATCCATTCCCACTAGGAATGCAACGAACAAAGTAATCATTGGTTTCTTAGAAGATATTTTGACAAGATTTGGTTGCCCAAATAAAATTATCATTGATAATGCAACAACCTTCAAAGTTGAGCCTCTAATGAAGTTTTTTGAAAATTTTGGCATTCATCTTAGCCATTCCACTCCATATTACCCTCAGGGTAATGGCTTAGCAGAGTTCTCCAACAAAATATTAGTGAATATTATCAAAAAATTACTAGAAGACAATAATAACTCATGGGATTCTAAGTTGAATTTTTCCCTTTGGGCAGACAAAGTAACCATGAAGAGGTCAAATGGCACCACACCATTTCAACTGGTTTATGGAACAAACAAAAAATTTCCCTACTCAGATAGCTTTACCTGTGGCAAAATTTATTCAAGATAAAGAAGGGGAACCAAATGACATGGTTAGAAGGATGCATCAACTTGTGGAAGTGCAACGAACCAAAGAGTAGTTGTTTGACAAAGCACAGAGTCATCAACAATAAATTAAAGAAATATTTGGCAAGAAGGTGAAGAAAGAGTATTTTCAGCTTGGAGACCTGGTACTCAAGTGGGATGCTTAGAGGAAAGATAGAGGAAAACATGGTAAATTTGAAGCTATTTGGTTTGGTCCTTTTAATATTTCTGAATTTTTGCACAATAATACTTTTAAGATGCAAAATTTGGAGGATGCTAAAATTTATGGTGGCCTAGTCAATGGGAATTTTCTCAAAAAAAAAAAAATCTAAAAATCCATGGGTGACTTAATTTCATTGCAAATACCGACGTGTTTAGTTAGTTTTAGATTTTTCAATAATGACTCCTTTCCCAATGGATAAGGAATTGGAACTGCAATTTTCTTAGAGCCTTCTCAGGGAGGTCTCCATCCCCTGTGGAGCCAAATGTTAGCACATAGGATGTATAGTGGTCAAAATATTTCAAATTTTTAAATTTGTTAGCTTAGTCACTAAAGGAGACCATTGGTCTTTGTCATTCATATAGTCAGTTCTTCTTATATGAGTCATCCATTTCATATTCTAGGTTTGAATCATAGGGTCAGGTTATTAAAGGTTTTTGAGTCATGTTTTATGTAAATAAATCATGTTTTTATTGTCTCTTAAGTCATGAAAGTTGATTAGAGTCCTTTTAGGAAGGTCTTGGTGTCATGATGGTGGTTGTCATCATTAGCAGAAAGGGAAATTATTGGTTATATATATTTGTTTTAAAGGTCATCATCATCAAGTGCTATGTCCCAAAAATGTGTACAAAGGATTTTCATGTCACATATTACTATTTGGGAGTCATATCGTGTGTCAAATCATATGTTGCAAACTATCCTAAAATTTCGTAGTGAATCAAGAAAGTACATCTTGCACTAAATCACATATCATCATGTTTTGGAAACCAGGAAGTTGGTTTTCTTGTTTTCAGTTCCATCACATCATAAAGCATATCTAAAGGGTCATTTTTAGTAGGATGGTTTATCATTTTCTATCTTCATTTCCTTTTACAAATAATGTGTTGCAGACTGTTCCATCTCACTGCGAACTATAATTGCATTGCAGACTCATTGTTATTGCAGAAACTTGGCACTGCCAACTCTCTGTAGTGGATTGATGATTGATTAACAACATTAAAGACTGATTGCTTCGGGTATTCTACAGACAAGGACCGAGCCCTATATACAGGTACTCTGATTGATGTCTAAATTCCACTGCCTGAAGATTGATTACCATCAAACCCTAATTGTTGCAAACTGTTTGATATCATTCGCACTCTGAACTCCTTTTACTTCGTTATCTTCCACAGTCCTTGTATATTAAACTTTATGTAGACCCAATATTTTCTTTTTCATGTCAAAAAGATCAATTACAGCCTTTTCTTATAGCCATATCTCTATCTGTTGCAAATTCATGTTAGTGCTATAAAATGTATTTGTTGTATGCATTGCTAATTGAATGCACTATGAACCCACTTTTTTCTCAATAAATAAAACCCTCGATGATTGTGTCTTCACCTAGGTATGAAAATTATCATCTCATTCAAGATCGTCTTCCTTTCCAAACCTATGAATTTCCAAAACCTTTTGACTAAAACCCTAGTCTAAAATTTATTTGCTGCAAACTTCTTCTGCGCACTGCAAACTGAGAAATTACGTTGCAAATTCTTTGTTTTACTTTGTTTCTTGAATTTGGCCTATGTTGAGGTTTTATCTAGTTCTGGTTTTTCATCCTCTCCTCCCATTTCTTATTTTAGCCTTATTTCAGTGTCAACAACATTGCTTTAGCATAACTCTTTTAGCAGTAAACCCTATTTTTGCAAGTATCAAGCAGTCAAAACTTAATTTATCAGTTTTCATCATATAATTTGGTAAAATTTTTTATCAGAGGAGGGGGGTTTTGACTAAGTTGTCATGGACCCTCAGCAAGGGAATAATATTCATAAAGGAGGATAAATTTTAAGGGTTGAGCCCCATGACCTGTAGCTAATAAACTCAGACCCATTTTTCAGAGAGGCATTTCAGAGAGTGGGATGCCTGGTTTTTTGTGAGAATATGCAGAGAGGACATCCTGAGGTTGCCAAGCAGTGTGCACTAAATTTCAATGGTAAAAACACTAAATTTGGTACACTCAAGTTTGAGGTTTCAGAACAGTCTATTTCTACAACCAAAGAGATACTAGTTCATGGAGAAAGTTGGTTTAAGGCCATGACCCTCAATTCTGCATTTTCTAAGGAATTCTTAAAACATGAATATCAATAAGATAACCTATCCAAGGGAGTGCCAAGAAATCATATGCTAGAGTATTTTGATAAAATGCTCAGAGTCATTCAGAGGTATTTTACTTGTGAAGGTAGTTTTAATATGGTCTATCAATACCATATTAGACTATTAATGCATTTTACTAGAAAATAACCCTTGAATCTACCTTTCTATCTATTTAGAAGCATTGGGAAGATTTCATATAGAGTTCAGGACAAGTATAATCAGGGGGATACCAATTTATTTCATTATGTTCTGATCGGAATGCTAGTGTTAGAAGAGTTGAAGAAGACCAATATTGATTGGGATGCTTTCCTGGCTGCATCAGGATTTCAGCCAGATGTTTTTCTTACACCACAATCAAAGAGACAAACACATATTTCTGTTGAAAATATTGTGCATTCAAAGTCCACTAAAAAGAGGAATATGACTAAAAATGATAAGTACTCTCAGTCTACCGATAAGATAAGTGAAGGTTCTTCACATCCTCTTGAGGAAAAAACTTCTCTTCTAGAAAATCCTTCACCTATGGAGGCATCCTCTAGAAAAGAAAGGAGTTTAAATGGAAAGAAACTTGTATTTTCTCCACCTGTTGTTGCAAAAAAAATTAATCCTAAAATACCACTCACAAGATCAGTATCAAAGTAGCATGTCTTTGTGGAGGAGGGTGCATCCAAAGCACCAGCTCAGCAAACAATCAAAACCAAGCCTCTTAAAAATCCAATAGAAATCATTGAGATCAAGTCTCCTTCTGGTGAGAGGGATCCCACTTTCAAAAGGATCATGAGACAGTTGAAAGATGTAAGTATGAAGAATCAACAGTGGAAAAAGGAAAATTTGCATGTTAAGATTCATCTAAAGAAGACTATAGAGATGGGTGAAGAAATTGTTAAAAAGGCAAAGCATTGGGTTAAAATATCCATATGTTTGCATAGGCAAATAAAGAATGTGTACATGCTAAATAGATCTCATCAAGATGAAAATAGGAAGTTGAAGGAGGAAGTGCAACACTTGAAGGAACATATTACAAAACAAAACCTGGACATGTTAGCACGAGTGGCCACTAGGAGAAGAAGATGAGGCATCATCTCTGCATCAAAATTATCAATTTTTCTATGGACTTTATATATGCATACTTACAACCTTAAGGATCATTTTTACATTTTGTTGCTATTATTATGCTCATATGATATTTTTGCAAGTCATTTTTGTGATTTAGAGGTTATAGCAGGAATCATCAAAGGTTTGAAGGATTTTTTCACAGTTTTGACATAAGATGATAGGTTTTGAGAGCAAAGTGGCACCTACAAGAAAGTGTACAGTGCATGTTGCTAAAGGAGTTGTGAACTGCTAAAACTAAAACAGTTTGCATCATATGCACTGCGACCTAACAGTTACTTGGATTTTGATATGTAGGAGGGTTGTCAGTTGTTAGATAAGTTTCGAGTTGCTCCTCAAGCATTATTTAGGACTCAAGGGACAATTGTTCCTCGGATTTAGCTTCATTTAATCTACATGCCACAGATTGGATGCAGTTGTATTTAATACTGCCAACAACTTCCTAGAATATAGCATTTTGTTAGAATTTATGTTGATTGCTTATTTCCACGCCTCTCTAAGGAACGGGATCCTAGGTAGGAGTTAGGTGGTGAGTTCTAGGAATATTTTGAAGGCAATTTGTTATTTAAAGTGTAATGTAACTCCATTAGAGGGTTCGAGGGGTGATAGATTGAGACTCATATCTTTACTCTTAGTTTTAATAGATTTTTCTAGAATGTATGTAATCAGAATTAAGAAATATTGAATAGTTGAATGATCAGTTGCTTCTATTACTTTCATATTTATGTTACAATCTTACTTTGATGTTATCTATTGTTGAAAGATTTATCTTAGTAATTTTTCCTTAATGCAGCGAATGATTTGTTGTTTGTTACTGGTGCAAGTGTTATCATAGTACTCTCTTATTGATTAGGAGGTTTCTACTTAATGAGATTTCTATTGTATGTGTTTTAGAATTGCATGATGTAACGTGATGCATGTATTTCACATTTTCTTATAAGTCTTCCATGTTTCCATTGATATTCTAAATGTTGGTCTAAGACTATTCAAGCCTTACTTGCTGGTGTATATTTTGTGGAAGCTTTGTGTTGATGTTTTAAATTGAGTTTCTCACCCATTCGCTACACATTGAAATAAACTCTTATCTTTTACAAATATACAATTTTTCTACATTACTCTAATGATTATATACATTTATACAGATTATCCATAATTAATTTTCTAGGTCTCGTCTTCAGAGATTTTGATATTTGCAATGAATTTCTCATATTGGAATTCATAATAAAAAGTAAAAGAAATAAAGAAGAGATAGAAAGTACTTGTAAACCTAATTTATCATTAAGGTTTGGATCGTGGTTCTTTCAAATTCACACATAGATTTCTTACTACATAGAGCTCAGAGAAGGCCTCTTCATTGACTTAGGGTTTTAATCTCGCGTCGTAGGATTCATTCAATAATTTCTTCAATGTCTCCCAATATAATACAATTTGGCTCTGCAACAATAATCTTGAATTTTATTTTGACCTACGAATTCCAAAACACAACTGTGTTGTAGTATTATGTCATACACAAAATCTCCATTCAAGAAAACTATAGTAACCAAAGGTATTCACTTTTTGACAAAAAATAAAATCGATCTTTTCTTAAAGTACTTAAATGGTGATAAATCCTTTGTCGTATATTGAAAACCTCTATCATAATTTTATGACAATGCTATATACTTCCATTAACAAATTCTTTATCAAGGTGTTATGTAAAAATTAAAAAAATATATATTTAAAATAATTGATAATTGATTAAATATACTATTACATTTTTATATACTTAATAAAAGAAGAAGTTACTCTAAAGAATACCAATGATATTAAAAATATTGTATAAGCTAAATTTAAGGAAAATCTATGGTGCAATAAAGAATTAGAGGATAAAATAAGAACTAATTATCATTAGATGTGTAGTGAAACGCAGAGTTGGGTCATCCCCAAAACACCTAGAGTGTTATGTGTATACTCAAATTAGATCTTCATTTCAAAATATTTGTCACAATACCAATCTTCCTATCCTTCTAAGTCATCAAAACTTTAGTGATCTTGGAACACTTTTCTTAATGCTTTTCAAGCATCAAAATAACATTTAAAAAAAATTAAAGTAATCTCTTACTTTTATTAAGGTATGATGGACCAATTTTGGTCTCACTTAACCATCATCATCATCATCATCAATCAATTTAAAACTCAAAAAATAAAATTCTAATTAAATTCTAATAAAAAAACTTAAAATAGTAATAATAATAATATATACTTCTTGCAATATTTTGTATAATACAAATTCATTATTATATATAATATAATTAAATATTAATTATTGCATATTGTATATTATATATTATATGTGAATTGGGTTTAGACTAGGTGGTTGGGAGAAATGATTCTTAACCTCTCCAACCCTAGCAAGGTACTAGCAAAGCAGCCTTGGGCTTAGAGAGAGACTGACTTTATTCCATAATGTGTTATATTACATAATTAATAACAAATTATGCAATATAATATAACTTTTCCGTTACATGTAACCAATTATATTATATATTTTATAATATAGTATATTATATATTACAACCGGTTATTTGTAACTTGTTGTAATTAATGAGTTATAATATATATTGTATTATATTATTTATTATATTAAAAAACTTATTAAATGTAACTAAATAATTAAATTGTGTATTATTAGTTACAGTTAATGAGTTGTATAATATAATATATTATATTATATAAAATAGTTGATTAGTTACAATTAATTATTTATGATGTTGATGATGAAGATGATGATGGTAAACATCCACTAAAGCCAAAATTGGTCTATCAGACCTTAAGAAAAGAAAGATATTACTTGGATTTATTTAATAAGTAATTGGTGGAATCAGCAACTTGGGTACCATTATAACCTCTAGGTGCATCACACATGCCCAAGCACGGAACAGGGGCTAGGTTAGGTTTGAACTAGGGATGTCGCAAGGAGTACCTTAACAACACACTCTATCGCCAACTGATATAAAAGTCTTAAAAAATCTAATCTATTTTTTTATATAATTATATATTATATAATTAGTTTTTCTATCTCATTTTTATTTGAAAATGATTAATAATATAAAATTTCTATCATATTTCGATTCATTATGATTTGAATTAATGTGGGAATTATTGTCAAAATCATTGGAAGTAATGATAATACAAAATGTTTTATATTTTGTATTTGAAGAATATTTATCACCTCTTAAGATGATCTTACCAAATTCTTAACCAAGGTGAGATTTATATGTGGTTCAATATTGTCAAATAAAAATATGACACATGATCATATTTGACTTCTATAGTTCCAGTTCAATGATTATCGTTGACCCAATTTCTTGAAATTCTATTGGTTTTTGAATTCCAACCCATCAACCATTTTTTTTCTTATGAAGCCCATTTTAAACCCAAATTTACTCTAATAATCTATATGCAATACCTATCATGGCAATAGTTGTGTCTTTGATTCTTTCTTCGGTTGTCTTCAGGGGATTGAAGAACTTGCATGAGTAATAGTTTGTGATAGGGATATTATATATGATATTGTTGGCATAGTTTACAGTGCACATTTAGTTGTGTACTCTACATATGGGTTTGATCTATTGTTGTAAACCCTTGGTCAAGGTATGAATTCATCAATTTTGGATTTCAAGTTTTTTGGATCAAGTACATGGGACCATATAATTTTTGTTATATTGTGTATATGATCCTTCTAGTACATATCTTATACTTGATGGAGTTTCTATTGACGAACATGCTATAGGATCATTTCCACTACCTCTCTAAGATGATTCTTCTATGAATGATTCCCAGCCTATTATAGTGAATATTTCTCCATTACAATGTAATGCACCTTCTCTTATTGGTGTACCTTGTATGGAGACTTACTCTACAATGTTACTTGAATTGATTTATTTTCCTTATAGTGCACATATGGTAGTGAACCTTTTCCAGTGAGCCTTAGCTATCCCAGGATGTGACGATCTCATGATTCACCTTGCCACATTTGCCAACATTGTTTAAGTTCCAAGAGTCAGTGGTTTTTCTATGGATGCTTGTGTTCTAAAGCACACCTCTTATTGATTGGATTTGGATCATAGTGACGTTTTTTAGTCTATGAAAATGTGGTATCATAAGGGATATTTAAGTACTTTCTAACCTTGTTTGACGTAGTCCATTCACTAGATCATGGGATTTTTCTATTCTATTTATTACCAACCAAATGGTGTATTCCATGCTTGACCACAACTCATTATTGCATCATGGATATTTGTACTTAATGGAAGAAATAATTACAAGATTGAGTTGAAAACCAAGTAATGTATAGATATTTTTCAACATTTGTTCCGAGCCTCCAATTTGAGCTTACCCCAATGAGCTCTCGACATGTACCAAGACATATTTCAATGGACCTCATTTTTTGCAATTTTATGCCCCCAAAGTTAACATTGTTCCATCCCATGTTTCAAATAAAAGGAACATTCATTTTCAGATTTAGTATGTCCTAGCTTCATATGTACCATATTACAGAGCCATGGTCATTCATTGTTATTGAATATTTCATGAGCATGAGTATGCCCACCATGTTTGTAAATATATTGCATAAATTTATCACCTCACAATTTTTGTTTTGCAGGT